>QQSS02209285.1:0-117102 GCA_003687565.2 Craspedacusta sowerbii
ACCCCACCCCCAACCCCAACCCCAACCCCAACCCCAACCCCAACCCCAACCCCAACCCCAACCCCAACCCCAACCCCGCTGGGATATCCCAAGCAAAACAGATAATTTACCAGTGTATTAAAATTATAATACCCTGGTATTTATTTAAATCAACGTTAAATAATTCACATTGCATACTTTTTTGTCCATTATTGAGCAGTCTTTTCGTATTTCGCTCTGTCTTTATTGAATTGAATTGAAATTTTTGAATTAGAGGGAATACTTAAATGAAATGGCATGGGGCTAGCCAATAGTGAATAAATTTAATTCACTACATTTGTAATTGTAAATTTGGGGCTCCACTGATCATGGAAAATAACTAATTAGAAAAATCCATCAAAGAGAATGTTTGGATGGTAGATTCGAGTAGCGAAAGTGCATTTGGGAGGTTTGAAAGGATAATCTAAAGGAAGGGTTATATTCACGAAAAATATTCCTCCAGCATATGGACTATCTTCAGGACCATTGATTACAGCTTGCCAGTGGTAATAGTCTTTTTCGTCGATTAAATTCACTGAACAATTGAAAGGTGGGTTTTTCTCAATTTCAAGGAGTTACTTCTGTATTCTTTTGAAAGCCATAATTAATTAATGATCGAGTTGGAATTTATTTTGTTTGTGATGCTTAGAATAACTATTTGCGTATTGAACATCACCAAGGTACTTCTCTAATTGATCTCCAAACCAATTTAATCAAATTCAGATCGAGAATGCAATATACAATTTTGATCAAACATCTAAACAACTGATTTTCATTGCCAAGTAATTTTCTATTTCTTTTGCAAGCGTAATTCATTAATTAATTGATAAATTAAATTAACTAACGATCAATATACAGGCAGTTAGCTGGATAAACTTAATTATTGTGTGGTCAAAAAACATCTTTATTAGATTTGCTAATTTAAACCTTACAATACTGATAGACATGATACTATTTATTGCTCCGATCTATGCCCAAACCTAGTTTTGTTCCATATTATTAAAACGTCATCATGTCATAGTTTTTTACTTGACAATTATTTGTTTGATTGGGGTGGGGTGTGTGGCTGAATTTTTTTTGTAATCAACCAATATTCTCAAATCGATATTGATATTTTGCATTTTGGATAATTTTTTATTTTTGACATCAATTTGCCAATTTTTGTCCCTAGGGCTGTCCCTTCAAAATTTTCTCTGTCGACTTTACAAAGTTAAGCTATTTCAGGCCTATAAACATACTCGATGTTCTGGAAAGTAAATAATAAACTTATCTTCACCATTACAATTGCGTTAGTTAGTATTTTAATTTATGCAAAAAGGTGTCAAAAATTTGAATTTCTTTGGAGTAAAAGATTGAGGCTTTTCAATTATACAATTCTTTATAATCAAGTATCTTGAAAATACAATAGTTGAAAGTGTGATTCTCAATAAATCTCGAAAAGCTCAATCTGAATTCTTTTAATATCCATAATAAAAAAGTGTAAAGGCTGCCTAATTTGAATGGCAGCTTATCATCGTAAATCTCTATAAATCATCAATCAAGAGGAAGTTGTAGACCCTTATGAACAAGTAGTTCTTGCTTATCCGCAGTAATCTCTTCTGATTGTCAGTAAAGTATTAGGATTTTAATGGCTTTACATTTACAAGTATTTTTAACATTTTATTTTAATTGAGTTAAGGATTTAACTAAAATCATGACTTAAGTCGCTAATTTAAAGAATCACAAGTAAAAACTCAATGACTTGGTCTCTTAATGAAATTCTATTTACAATGATAAGTTAAAATTAAAATTAAAAACGTGGATCGAAAGTCGGAGATCAACAATCGGCCTTGATAGATGCTAATTACTTATGAAAAAAATATATATTGTTTTGGGTTCAATATTTTACCATTCGGAATTGGCATTGGGGCTTGTTGAAATCTATGTCGAGAGCATAATATTCGTAAGCTGACGTGATATCACTGCACAAGTATAAGGAAGACCCAGCAGGACTTATCAAATACTTGTTATTGGTGAGTTCTTTGAAGGCCAGTTTCGTGTAATTAGGTGATTTATGAGTGAATGCATAGTAATCCTTTAAAATTTTATAAAAAAAGAGGTTTCGATCATCATAAAGGCTTTTCATAAGGTAACCTCCACTGACAGTTGAGATCTCCCAAAAAGTACTTTTATTATTTTAGTTGCAATATTAGTCGTCGACATAGTGAGAATAACTATTGTAGCTCACAGTTGACACGTTCATACATAAGTCTCGGTAATAGTTGTAAATCGTGTAAATTCCCGTGTCAATTGAAACCTCCTTAAAGTCGTTAGGAATATCGGGCACTGCCTCAACAAGGGGGACGGGGCGTCGGACCTAAATTTCATCCTCTGGACTGAGTTCTTGAGCAAAAGCTGCTTTCAACAACAATGATACGATCATTTATTAATTAATCAATAATCTCCTACAAGCTTAATAGTGTAGTGATGTTGCAAATTACCAACAAAATATTTCATTGGTATAAACCAAGATGCTTGATTTTTCAAGGATCAAGCCTTCGTGAGTAAATCGATTCAATCGGAACATGCCTTAAATTTCATTCATAAAATTGGAAATAGGATATGTCAATATTTTACGATGGTAAAATGGCACTACGACTTGGTGAAATCGATGTCCAGCGCGTAGTATTAAGTGGCCGATATTTTATCGCTGCATATGAATAAGTTGAGGCCAGTCGGGCTAATAACATACTTGCCACCTGAGATTTAGAAGAAAGTCAAAGTTGTGAAGTTGTAAACGTGTGAGAAGGCGTAGTAGTCCTTTGATAGGTTAAAAAAGTAGAGAGAACCACTATTATTTATGTTTGTAACTCTGTAGCCTCCATTTACTGTCTTTATTTACCAAAATATCTGTTTGCTCGCCCTGTTGCATAATTAGTCATCGACGTAATAAGAGTAGCTGTTGTAGTTATTCTTCGACACATTCATGCAGAGTGATCGGTAGGTGTTGTTCATCCAGTAAATCCCTGTCTGGATTGATACTTCCTTGAAGTTGTAAGGAATATCGGGCACTGCCTCAACAAGGGGAATGGGGCGTCTGACTTCTTCTGGCATCCAAATTTCATCAACAGGCCTGTAAACTTGAGCAAAAGCTGCTTTCAAAAACAATGATACGATCATTTATTTATTATATCTTTATTTACAAAAGGCTATTTAAAAGCCCAACAATGATGTTTAGCAACTTTTATTGAAAAGCAACTTAAGCAATGTTTTAAAATTTAATTGAGAGGAGAGGTCTCAAAAGCGAATTACTACTCTCTACGATTTAAAATTTTAATTCAAATTCGCTATAAAAATTGTCTTGGCCGGCTAAGTCAAGCTCAAAAGTTGCCAAATAGACTTCCTCAAGGTAGTCAGTCTTGATTCTATAGCAACATTTCCTCAGGTGTAGTATCTTAATTGCATCTAAGGAAGTAAATCCCACCACCACAGGCCACGCATTACGGCTTTGTCATCGAATTAGTCCCAAATCGCTTTTGTTTTTTAGCGAGTATCTACTGATTTCCTTAGGTCTATCCCTTGACGGGAATATCGTTTGGCCAGAGTGCAACAATCCGGTTTGTTTCAAGATAATACCCTAACTAAGTATTACGGGATAAATTATATGGCTCATTAAAAAGAGCTCAATTATGAAAATAGTTTTTATAATCATGTCAATATTAATATAATTCCAAACCTGCCAATTAACTTTGCTTTAATTCAAATCCTTGATAGCTTATTGATAATATCCCTTATCTTTTCTTTTTATATAATCTGAGAACGAAACGTCTAAAGATACCTTTAAAGCTGCTCGCCAAGAAGTTAAGCTTCTAAAATAGGATATTAATTAGCTAAACAAAGCTTAACGCTGTTAAGTTAGTTTGATAAAGCTTAATTTGTGAATATTGATGAGCACTTTAAGTAAAAAGAAAAGCTTATTAATCAAAAGAAATACCTAATATTCTGGAAATATTTCAGAATTCAATGATATTTACACATCCCAAGTCAAATTAAATTCTTAGCAATCAATCAAACAATAAATTCCTTCCTTGCTAATTAAATAGGACACTCTTGCCAAAATGTTTTATTAGACTAAATAAAAATAGTTTTAAAAACTAAAAATCAGATAAAAAAAAAAGAAGTCATTTCCCATCAAAAAAATAAAATATCAAACTTACTGTCCAGCTTTTGATAAAGCAAACAAAACGTAAACTTTTTACTTAATCCAGAACATAAAACGAGCCAGCTTGCTTAATTCAAATTATAGAGGGATTCTTCATAATATTGTATTAAGGGCATGGACTAAATAAAGAGTACCTGTTTGGAGAAAATGTATAAGTCAAAGTTTGCATTGATTATTTATGAAATTAACTTCATCGCAATTAATAAACGAACGAAAATCGAGAATATCGAAACGAAATTTTGACATATCTCCATAGATTAACGAATTATTAAAGACCAAGTAAAGAAATAATAAGATAGGAGCTTGTGGATAGATAAAGTGAATTAATTGAGACGTTAAAATTTCAAGAGGCAAATAGAATAAAAGGAGAGATTAAGGATTTAGACCATAGGCTATTCCAGCAATAAACAAATTAAATAAGCAACTACTTCAAGGATAAACAAAGATAGTTGAATTAATAAAACTAAAAGGAGCTTCTTGAGTTCAATAACCGTTGGGCTTCGCTCATTTAATAATAAAAGGAGAAAAGCTAGTGCAAGATAAAAGAATTTTAAGAAAAACTAAATTCTTAATTAGTCGCTTTTCAGGATAAACAAAAAAATTTTTAAATCCCAAATATAAAGCACTCTAGTTAATATCTAAACTAGACAAAGCATTTCGAGAGCCTGAAGAAAGCTAGAATGTATTTGTAGGCCGAGAGGATTTTAGAGCTACTTAAATAGATGGAACAAAGATAAATTAATAAATGGAAAGCATAATGGGAAGAGAAGAAAAATTTCAAGCTTGAGGAACTTATTAAAAAACAAAATTTATAAAGAGAAGCGCATAATAAAAAAATTCTAACTGAGGCAGCATAACTTTAAAAAAAACGGAAAAAATAGATGTAAAAGTAGAATCCTTATCAGCTTACTAAAAAAATTTTTGAAAAAGAGGAGAGATTTGTAGGGAAGAGAGCAGCAGTAATTAAGCAAACATCGCGTTAAATCTAGGAAATTATCGATCAACGGATCTCTTGCAAAAGACAGGCTATCTGCAAGTATGAGGAAGTGAGTGAATGATTCATGAAAGCAAGTCAAAAATAGCCTAAAATTTTGAGACTTTTTTTTAAACATTTTATATTAAAGCCTTTTAAACCCACAGTCCTTTGCGCTTCTTAGCCAGCTATTTAAATTAGAAAATCATCCATTTATATTAGTATTTGAGCTGCTAGCTCTATAATTAAAGGAAGCAGTCTAGTTTTTTTACTAAGAATTAGCAAATTGATAATTCGCAAAAAAGAAATCTTTTTGATCTAGACACTCTAAGGAATACTGGTAAAAGGTACGCAATTAATCTTTGGTATTCGAAGCTTCTTTAAAATAGCACTGACTAATATTTGTTTTGAAGAAGCACTATGTTATATAATAGTTTTTTTATGCTTTATGTTGATTTTCTTTATTTAGCTGATGTCAGCAATTAGACTCCATCAGTAAAATACTTAAGCTGTTACTACTTGGTCCATTGAGTTATGATTTACTTGATAACTTTAGACTGGAGCTTTATCATGACTTAAACTTAATGAGCATGGCTGTTAAAAATAAATTTGACTGGGAGTAGTGAGATCAAAATATTAGAGAAAATATATCGCTGTTCAAGGTTAAAAGATTATATTGAGGACTTTAATTAGCTTTGATAGCTGTGCAATTATTACTGTTATGAAATGAACTTTTTTATTATTTCTGCTAATGAATAACTATTTTGATTCATTTCATACTTTCAATTTAATGGTTATTTTAGTAACTCTAATTCTTCATTAGCTTTTTGAATGGGGAAGATCAGAGAATTCGCCAATCTTTTTCCCGACAATTAATATGGTTCCCAAGTGCTAGGTCACGTTTTAAGAAAAATTTCGGATTTATAAATATCCATTGAGGGCGCAAAGTAGCAGCATGTATATAGAATAAAATTGTAAAGTCAAAGGATTTAAACTAAACCCTTAGTAAGCAAGCTTGCACAATGCCATAAAGATTTACAAAAACAATTCATATCTAATTCTCAATGAGTAAGAGTGGATTCTAAGTACAAACGGATTAAACTTTTCATATGAAAAAGAAGGATCAAAAGATGCATAGTGGTGTGAAGATTTAAATCTTTTAGCAGTTCTCTACGATAATAAAGTCATTCTTCAAAGGGGTAATATTTTTTCTTAATAAATATCAATATTTAGGAACTACAGCACTATCCAATGCACTCATCAATTTATTGCTTTATTTTAGCCTAATACTGGACACGGTTATCTCATAAACAAGCAAACAAATATTTCAATTTAGGCTGACTTTTGTGGCTACATGGTAGGAAAAGCTTAATTTGGTTTACATTACGATGATGGAGTTTTGAAATCGATTTGTGTTTTCAATTAAAAAAAGGTTAGATACTTGAATAAAACCTAGGAGAGAAACGACAATGAATGGATTTATTACGTGCGGTATGTGGTATTCGGAGTGATAGTTGCTATACTGCTGTGGATATATTCTAGTAAGAAAGGAAAGCAAAAGTAGCAGTCGGAAGGCAAGGACTAGAGATTAAACAGGAGATAGTAGGATTACCTGAAAAAGGTCTTCAGAAATCCCCAAAAATGATTTATGATACAATTTAATGAAGGGTGGCGATTGAGGCAAAAGATTACCTGAAAAAGATCTTCAGAAATCCCAAAAAATGATTAATGATACTTAATTTAATAATGGGTGGTTTTTGTCTTAATTAAAAAAAGCCACAAAAACGTATTTAGAACATTTCAACCCTACTGCTAGATAGATCCCTCTTTGTCAATTAGCACCATCACTTCCTCTCGAAATATCGAGTCCATGAACTTTTGGGCTAAGGAACATTCGGTAGTGTTTACAAGGTTTTCCACCTCAAGCTCTCAATTTATAGAGCAGTAAAAGTGATAAAAAGATAGTCAGGTAATGAAATAGAGTTACTAAAAATTATAAATTAATTCAAGATTTTGAAGAAGCTGGACCACCCCAATGTGGTCAAGGTTAAGGAATTATATGTAACAGCAGATATAATTTATATCGTTTCTTAACTTTTAAGTGGGGGATAACTTCTTGATAAAATTATTTAATAAAGACTATCGCTCTAGGGCATCAAGCACATATCAAGAAGCATCGGATCTGCACTTAATTATTGCCATACTAATCAAGTATGCCATAGAGATATTAAACCATAAAACCTCATGTTTGAAAACAAAACTAATGGATAATTAAAGTTGGTTGATTTCGGATATTCCAAATACTTGAATAAAAATGTATCCCTTAAGTAATCAGTGGGGACTTTCGAATTCATTGCTCCTTAGGTTATCCAAAATGATTATAATGAAAAATGCGATATATGGTCTTTCGGAGTAATACTATATCTCCTTGTAACAGGCTAACTTCCTTTCGTCGGGAAAAATTAAAAATAGATATTATTGTCAATCAAGAGCTAACCAATCTCCACTAAATTAAAAAAATTCAAATTTCCCTAATCACTAAATGATTTAATTACAAGAATGCTAGATCTTAACCCCTTCACAAGGTTAAGTGCTTCCGAAATCCTAAACCATCCGTGGCTAAAGTCAACACCGAGGGTGAATTGTTCGATTGGGCAAGAGAACATTGATAGTTTATCTGGATATCACCGCTCTAGCAAGCTTTCGAAATTGATTTCAATTTTTATAACAGAATAGTTTGTTTCAAAAGATGAAGTGCGAAGGGTATAGTAAATTTTTAAGCGGATAGATCTTAATGGGGACGGCAAAATAAGTATTCAGGAGTTAGATAATGCTATGAAGGACAACTTCAATCTCACTGAACTTATGCTCCTGAAATAAATCTTGACTTAAAATCCAGTTTCCCAAACAATCAAATTCAGTTAGTTTATTGGAGCCTTGGTAGTCAAAAAGAGTCATTTATGTTCAGAATTAGTAATAAAAATATTCAAGTGGCTTGACTCCGACTCTGATGGGATGATATAGTTGAAAGAACTAAAAATGTTTTTGCCTTGCTTTAATTAGAGAAAGCTGAAGGAGTTGATTGATTAGGTGGATAAAGACAAGGACGGGAAGATCTCTTAGAAGGAATGGACAAGCATGATGCAAAGATTGATTTTATGAGTTTATCAAAGATATATTAATATGTAGACTCAGCCATCCATAAACCATAGAGAGGAATTCCTTTCCTTTGGTGACTATTAATTTGAAAACAAGGAGAAGGGTATCCACGAGCACCCCTTATCCTTGACTGTCACTCAGGCTAAAAATTATTAGATCAATGCCAATCTTACGCAAATATCCAATTCATATAAGTTTTAGTAATAAATTAGGCTATGGTTCAAACCAAAAGTGTTCGAAAAATTATGGATTGTCTCCAGCTTCTCTCTCAATAAGTTCAAAATCCATCTTGATTTGGGCAATCTGTTGAGTATCAATAAATTAAAGTCTAACTTTGGATTGGGATTAAAGAGCGACCGGCTCTTTGGGGATTGGGAGGCTAGAGCTAGTGCGAATTTTTAACAGAAAAGCTCTAATCATAGTAGCTTCGAGGGTAACCTAAGACTAAATTACCTTAATTCAACAAAAGATTTTACTCTTTTCCATAGGCATTTATGCATTTATAAGTAGATTCATTACGGGATTACAGGAAATTTTGATCTCAAAAAAATTAGTAGGCATTAGACAAACTTCATGCTTGCTTATAGGGACCCTATTTTTGACATTTTCTTTAGGACTAAAAGTGATACAGAAAATTATGGTTGGAAAAATATCATTGGGAAAGTGTTTTTGGACTTTTTCTACAGAAGGAACAGCCATTTATGGGGAATCAATAGCTAAACCTCTATAAATCATCCAGAAAAAACAGTTTTAGGAATTTACTTCAAAAACTAAATTAAAAACAAAAATCTAAGTTATAAATGGCTTTTGAATACGAAGTTGGACGCAGGTCTGTCCCTGAGCAGAAGATGGAACGATCGAACTGAGATCACATTTAGTTTGAAAGGAAACATAAAATAGAAAAACTTTAGCTTAGGATTGAACCTTCAGGAATAAATTTGAACCATTGATTTGGAAGTCACGCTCTTTATATTTATTTTCTGCAAATTGGGCAGTTAGATTTAATTTTGATCCATTTTTTTATACACCCTGTGTGAAATTAGTGGTCACACATCAATCTTACCATTTTCTCACCTTTTCGCAAACCGTCATAACAAATCGAACATTAGATCTACCTTGAACCGTCATTTATATATGATCGAAGGGTGACTGCTCTTAAGACCTTCCGAACCGAACAAATGAGCTGATCAGCCTTTTTTTTTAGAACACAAACCTAAATTATTCCACCTGAGAAATTGAATATGTAGAAAAAAAGGGTGAGGGCGGCGTTTTATGAAATCTATTAAAATCCTAAGATGAAAATCAGTCTTTCAAACGAGATGAGAAGTTCTTCCTTGGACTTGGCCTGCATATAAAACTAGTAATAGGCGAGCACACTAAAAATACCAAAAATGTAAACAAGTCGCACAAACATGTCGATGGTGTCTTTAATTTATGCGCTGATTTGTTGGTTGGTTGTTTATTGACGACATTATAGTTCTATAAGTATGAGAGTTCCTACTAGCCCTAAGCTCAATGCTACAAGAACAAGTGGGGGCTGGATTATATGCATGAGGTATAATAGGAAACCTAGGTTGAATAGAATTATAAGTAAACTCAGCCAGTGAACTTTCATCTAATTAGTTATTTGTTGATGTTTGACTAACTATTAAGAGGGGCCAAAAAACACTTAAAAGCTCACAGCCAGCCTGCAGGTTCATCTATCCATCTGGACTAGTACTAGCTGAGAGTCCGTTGGAATTATTTTCAACCTTAGCAATCTGTATGCAAAAGCAATTTCGATTAGCTTAAGGGTGGAGCCTCTCGATGGCTTAAAGTTTGTTGATTCAATAAATTATCGTTCATTTGCGGAATAATTTAGTCAAAAAGCTCTTTGTTTAACGCATCATGCTATTTGTCCTCGTGACCAATCCATTGAGGTTATCAATTATACGCATGAATTTCTACAAATTCTGCTGGTGCATTTAATCCTCTTTGCGTTTGTCCTATTTTCTCATTTTTATCCATTATTCGTGTTAAGTAACTCTCCTTTTAATTTAATCCTCATACTGTTTTCTGTAAAACTATTGAAATCCTGCTGCTTAGGAGTGAACATTGCGGTAATATCTGTTTTGGTGCATCTACTCGTATAGCTTTCTAGCCCTCATTCTATTTGCTTCTGAAAATTAATCCCTTGTAAAGTCTTTAAATGGTTTTGAGTATTAACTTCTCTTAGTCTATTTTCTTTTAAAATCTTAACGTTTCGATGATTTCTACCTCAATGAGACTTCCCCATCGTAGACCTTGCGACTCTATTTATCCGAAAGCACGTGATACGCCTCGTTGATTGTTTTGAATTAAGTCTCTCGGGAGGGATAGAGGTCTGGGTGGCAGAGTTTTGCTTTTGCATAATATGCTGACTTAATATCTTGCTAAGTTGCGGAAGGCTTGATTCCTAAAATTTGGTAGTAGTCCTTCTTTAGATCGAATGAACTAAATCTTCTAGATAACTTCAATAAATACATTAATTCATTTTATTCGGATGGTCTTTTTTGACCCACACTCTCTGCAAACCTTCACTCGCACCAACTATTTCCCTGAATCCCTCCTCCTTCCCAATCTCTTCCTCGACTTTTATCGATAAACCTCATCCAAACTGGCCTGAGTCATCAAACTGACCCTGGCGAGGGATTTGAGGCGATGGATGCTATTCTGTTTGATGTGTTTTTTCTTGAGTAAATTAAATGGACTGTTAAAGGATTTTTGTTTAAGGATGATTTATTACCTAGTCGGTTCATCAAACTTGTTTTAGAACCTGCCCCTTGAGGATTGAGAAATAAGCTCGATAGAGTATTTCAGCTTCTGGTTGGACTTTGCAATCTAGTCGTTAACATGTTGAAAATGCGAAATCAGAGAATGAGGTCTGGGCTAGTCCTGGGTATCGTGAAGTAACTGGTAGAGCGACGAGTCTGGAATTTTATGTTCTCTTGAAAGGCATGTTTAAACAGTTAAATTCATGAACTCGGTTAATGTAAAATATAATCGAAGAAAAGATCATTTCCACCAGCAATAACAATCAATAAACGTATCGCATCTACCAGAAGGGAGCGCTCCTAGGGCGAGGGGGATTCGCCAGGTGTTATGAAATAAGAGAGGACAAGCCCTAGGCCGAACTCATGGCTGTGAAAGTTATATCGAAGGCTAATTTGAAATACTTCAAAAAGAGGCTTCTGACTGAAATAGGCATTAACAAGCAAATCAAACATAATTACATAGTTGAGGCTAAGCACATTTTCTAAGACACTAGCAATGTTTATATAATCATGGAGCTCTGCAAACATAACTCACTCGAAAATATGATCAAACGTCGCCGCAGACTCTTCGAGGTGGAGGTTCAAGCCCTTCTTAGACCTATTTTCCATGCCTTGGCTTACCTCAGGTAGAAACTCATCATCCACAGAGATATCAAGCCTGGAAATATCTTCCTTCATTAAACGATGATTCCAAAGCTTGCAGACTTTGGTCTGGCATGTAAACTTGATTACCCAACTTAAAGAAAAAAAACATTATGTGGTACTTCTAATTATATGGCTCCTTAAATCCATCTGCAGGAGAGCTATTCGTTCGAAATAGATGTCTGGGCAATGGGGTGCTTGATGTATTGCCTACTGACAGGCAAGCCTCCGTTTTATAATACCAACTAGCAATTAATAGCAACTAAAATAAAGAATGTGAATTACACTTTTCCAGACCTTAATCTTTCGAGTTAAGCGAAGAGTCTGATCAGCAAAATCTTGACCAAGAATCAAAAGGATCGGCCTACGATTCCCTAAATTCTCAATTAGCCTTTCTTTAATCCTAATTATTAGATACCAGCCCAGCTTGATACTCATTGCCTTAAAAACTAACCCCCTGTCTCCTTCATGGCTAAAATCATCGCGGCTAATCCTAACATGAATGTCAAGCTCTTCAAAGGCTCAGACCCGCTTCACGCCCTCAAATATGCTTTAAGGTTTTAGTAGGAGGAAGTCAAATAGGCGGTCCTAGAACCTGAAAAGATAGTGGATTAGTAGCCCTAACCAAAGATAATAAGCTATAGGAGACACCCGAATTTTGGAGTTGCATATAAATTGAGCAGCGGGCTATTGGGTATGCTATTCAACAATGGATAAATAGTGTTAATGAATGGATTTAATCAAAAATTTACTTATATCAGCCAAGCTGGCACCCAGTAGTCTGATTTCAGCAATTTTCAGTTCCTTTAGGGAGTTATCAAAGAAAGGGCATTGATTGCTTTTCACATGCGGGCTGTTATCGGGTAAAGCACTTCGAAGTACTGTTAAAGTTACAAGAATTATGTTATTAGAACTCGTAAAGACGATTATTTTCAATATTTTGTACTGACAAACAAAACCAATATTTGCCTGTTCCGTGACTGCACTTAATTCTTTATAAGAAGCAATGGAGAGTTGATTTTCACTTCCAAGTAGGGAAAGCAGGTAAGGTGTCGAGTGAGCGACAGTTAAGCGATAAACAGCAACCAATAACTGGCGAACCGGATGAGGCTTCTTAAGTAACGATTTTACCCGGCTGAAAATCAAGATAAGTCGGATATTTGATTTTATCTTTTTATATTTTATTATCTTTCAAGGCCCACTGAATATCATGAATCCACTACGCAAATATTAGTCCTTCGACGACACTCTCGAGGCCATCGGATTCGGGAAGTACCAACTCAGAATTTACCTCACCATGAGTCTCCTTTCCCTCTCATAAGGAGCCTTCTTATCAATCTTCACCATGACCACTCCTCTTGTTTAAAAGGAATTTCAACTAGGCCACTAGTCTATCCAACTAATGACAGGCTTACTTTTTTTGGGTTTTAATGTTGGATCGATATGTTCAGGACGCATATCCGATAAAGTAGGGAGGAAATTTCCATTTTATCTGTCAGCTATACTTTCAAACTTGGCTGCATATTTGGGCTTGCTTTTCAATTCGTTTTAATTAATTGTACTTTTCCGAGTGATCCAAGCGCTGCTAGTTGGGTTTTTCGGACCGCTAGCAGTGACTTTACTGGCCTAAATAACTCCTAAAAGTGAACGAGGGAAATACATGTCGATGTTTTCGAGTTCGATTGCTATCGGACAGGTTTTTGGCTATTTAATGGGATTAATAATTTTAAATAATCTAGAAAACGGGGATTGGAGACTGTGTTCTTTGATGGGCAATATTCCAGGCACGGTTTCTTTAATCCTCGGCCTGTTCTACTTCTAATAATCCGCTCGATTCCTGCTCCTGTCAAACAACTAACACTAAGGATTGGCTATTGTATAAAATATGAACAGACTCAACGGCTATAAAAACTTCGAGACGATCGATTAATAGCGGAAATCGAGATTGCAAGGCTGGGTTGCGAAGATAAAATCTGCAGAAAAAAAACAGGTCTAGATATGGTCACTGTGTAATAGAAACTTGAGGCTTACTACCACTTTGATATGGAGTAATTGGGGAGTTCTCTCCTTCATTTACTACGGAATAGTCATCAACATGCCAAATACTATTGTCAAGATGAACCTGGATTCCCAATAAAATCATAGCATCCTCGGTCTAATGTTCACGAGCCTAGTTTAAATAACTGCTCCTTTCATTATATCTGTGTTTATTGAAAACAAGAAACTCGGAAGAAAAAATTCATTGAGCGCTTGTTACGCCCTCGTTTCGATCTCATCAATTCTTGTATTTTTGTTTCCGAACTATTTTCTGATACTAGCAGCTACCGTCCGGTTCTTCTGTGCATTTATCTTTGTTTTGCTGTATCAATTCACAGCCTAATTGTATCCCACTTCTCTCAGATCTACAGGAGTCGGGCTTGCTAATGGCCTGGGCAGAATGTCTAGCATTTTTATGCCTATAATATATGGGTGGATAGAGCTCAAAAGTCTGTTGGGGTCTTATGTGTTGTTCGGATGTATGGGTGGAGTGCTGGTGGTGGCGAACTGCCTGTTTCCGAGGGACACAACTGGGAGCAACCTGGACAGCGGGGAGGAGGAATACTAACTGTGAGGAATGATTGAAAAGGCTCAGGAGTCATTAATGTTTATCGGGCGATTGGTCTAGTGGTATGATTCTTGATTTGGGATCAAGAGGTCCCGGGTTCAATCCCCGGATCGCCCCCTTTTATCAAATTTCAAACAGCTCTTTCTTCTTCTCTATCTTCTTCCCCACACGCTTCCCCTTCTTTTCCTTGCCCTCCGCCTTCTTCTCGATCCGCACCGCCAGATCTTAATTCGCTGCCCTTATAGCGCTCTGAACTTAAAGTATTCGGCTCATCACCTATTCTTCCCGCGTCTTATACTACTACATCTTTTTATTTGTCAGTTCTTATATACGCATGAACTACTGGACGTCGTATTGGCTGACCAGGGTTATAGCTCGGCCACATCTGCCTGCACGGGCAGTCCTCCCAACTCTATGCACATAATCCTTGGGATTTAAAGGGAGGTCATAATTGATAACTAAATCTACAGCCGGAATATCTAGACCCCTGCTTGCAACATCGGTAGCAATCAAAACCTTGTCTTCCTTTGCTTTGAATTTATTTAAAGCATTAATTCTTTTGGCCTGAGTAATTTTTCCGTTGATAGTGGATGTTCTATACCCAAGTTTCCTGAGCATGAGACATATTTTGATTGCGCCCATGCAGGTGGCTGTGAAAATTATAGTATAGCTTCCTTGAGTGTCCTTCAAAATCTGATAGAGATAGAGTTATTTGGCGTTCGCAGGAATGAAGCAGTAGAATTGAGTGAGTCCGGCTACAAGTTAGAACTTTTTATCAGCTTCTATGCGGACTGGGTCGCTCAGAGAGGCTCTCTCAAGCTTTTCGACCTTGTTGGTCATGGTGGCTGAAAAGAGGTAAGTTTTCCTGTTTCTAGGCAAGGCCTAGAGGAGCTTGTTAATTTCTTTCTAGAAGTCCATGGAGAGAAGCTTGTCGGCCTCGTCGAAAACCAAAAATTTTATAGCCTCATAGTCGAAGCTTTTTGTATTCTCTAGGTGAAATAGGACTTTCCCAGGTGTCCCGATTACAACGTGGGGCTTTATGTTTAGCGATTTTACTTGCAGGTGAGTGTCCACTCCCCCCACTAGCACGCTTGACTTTAGACCCAGTCCTGCTCCCAGCGCCTGGAAGTGATCGCTTATTTGGATGCAAAGCTATCTTGTAGGAGACAAAACTAAAGCTGTGAATGGCTTTGGTTATTAGAGAAGATGCTGTACGATTGGAGCTGCAAAAGCTAGAGTTTTTCCTGAGCCTGTTTGTGCTAGCGCAATGATATCTCTGCCTTAGAGAGCGTAGGGGAGGGTCTGAACTTGAATAGGGGTGGGTTGGTGGTAGTTAAGACGCTAACACGCGTGCTGCAACTCTTTGCAGAGTCCTAGGGCCTTGAAACTAGTATCTGAGTCCATCAACTTTGAATATGTTTCAGGATATGTGATTTCGAAGCTTAGTAGAGGGATATTTCATAGAAATAATGATAAAAAGCATCAAGTACGGCGACATTATTCGCATCCATGAGATGGACCGAGAGCGCTCCGACCGTCCCAAGAACGGACTGATCGCCTCCAAGGGCTTTACAGACGACAACATCTATTTCCTTCGCTACGAAAACTTCTAAGAAGTTGATGACTACAGGCAGTCACTCTTCTAGATTATCCCGAAAAGCAGCTTCTAAATCCACAATTAATTACTCAAAACCAATCTTTCTCACGTTCAAAAGTAAAACCTCAAGCTTCGCGCCAAAACCGAGTAGGAACACTTCTATAATAACGAGAGACTCCTCAGAGGCACTGACGTCATCTACGGCGCAGAAGTCTTGTTCAGACACCTGGACAGCGGAGATTACTTGACAGGGACATTCTAAGCTGCAGCAACAGTGGGCGCTTTCAAACTCCAACTAACGAAAGGCCTATCTACGTTGCTGCTTTTCAAGCTAAAATCAAACAGGAGCTATTAGCGATAAGGAGACCCGATCTTCTACTAGGATCCTTTGCTTCTCTACCACATAAAGTCTGATTGCTATTTGAACTACAACGATAAGGAAGTGTTCTTCTTAGATGAGGAGTTTTAGCCTTGGGAGTTTGATTAGTCAGACTAGGCAAATGAAATCGCCTGCTTCCGACCCATCATCAGGAAAAATGGACCTTCCGTCAAAAGGTATGAAGCCATTAATCAGATGAAGCCCTATAAGTTGTGGCAGATGCAGGAACACTACGACAATATCTCGCACGCAGAAACCTCAAAAATCAAAGCGCATGACATTATTTATCTAGTTCACACCAGAAATAAAGGTTACCTTTCTGCAGATTTATGGAAAAATTAAATATTTTTGAAATAGGCCAGGGACGCTCGTTAGGACCACTTTTACGAGGCCTTTTGGTAGCTCTGTCCTGCTTAATTTGAGCCGGGCAAATTCAACTTGAAACATCTCTTTTCTGGAAGGATGCTAGTGGTGGAATAAGGGCTGGCAATGCTGGATTACACTCCTACGATTAGCAGCCCACAAACAGTTAAGAAATAACTTTTGATAAGAGTTTAGACGACTGAGCCAGATAAAACCGATCTTTTCTCAAAAGACTTGGTCAACATCTCTTTTGACTCCAAGAAAATAGACGCAGTGGGTGTCTATCCTTAGAAGCAGGATCTTAGTCCCATCGTCAAATGCTGCGACGATAATCACTCAAAAAGCTAACTCAAACTTGTCGGCTAAATGCGCTAGCACAGCTTCCGCATTTTCAAGCTATAGAAGGAATACTTAAGCGACGTGATGCTCACTTTGTCCTGCCAAGAGCGGCTAACAAAGTTTATTGACCTAATAAAAAAGTCTAAGAAGGAGTAGCCTCAGATTTGGCTTAGCAAGCGTAAAAGCCTCTGGGCTAAGCTTTAAACTAGAAACCTTACATGCAATATCTAATCAGCCCTCAAAATTATTCTAGGGTGGATATATGGTAAGCCCTATTAGTAGTTGGAGGGGAACAATGACCCTCCTGCTCACAAGTCCGTTCAGATCTTCATTTAATCGGGCTGCAGCGAAATTATAGTTGAAATGATGTATTTCCTCGCCCAAAGCAGTTTTACTCCCAGGCTCCTAGAACTATGCTACAAGCTTCTAAGCAGCAGTGACACCTAATGGTCAAAATGCTATTTATCGCGATTCCTGGACCTGATATTCGAGCAGGCGAGCGTGATAAAACAGCCATTTATCTTCAGCTGCCTGAGTTCGTTGCTGACGAACAACTACCCTGCCATCGATATCTTCATGCAGGAGGACAGAGTGAAGAAGATAGTAGACTTCGCCTTGGGAGATGTGGCCGACGTTAAATACTTAAGAATATTTAGAACAATTTGTGTAACTTAACGAGGACCATCTGTGGCCAATCAGTTCAGGATCCTACAAATGTTCTTCACTGCTTAAAAAAATAAGTATCACGTCAACTTCAAGTGTTAAAACAGAATCAAATTCGCTGATAACCCTCAATTTGATGAGCTCGAACGCCTTGGGGCCATGAAATAGGTGCTCATCAACTTCCCCTAGCGCTAGCCAACTTCCATTTCAGTATTCTTTGCGAACGAGAACGAGCTATGGAACTACTTCATGTAGTACGTGAACCTTATGGCAGACTGTTGCATGGGACGTAACAAAGAGATAGCAGCTCAGTTGCGTCTTCTGCTGCCTCTATAGTCGATATTAATAATACTGTCAGATCCAGGCATCAAGGTGCTAAGCAGAGATATCATAGAGAGTAATAAAACGAAGGGGACGAACTTTGTAAACGTGTACGAACCTTTCGTGCGGTTTGCACACCACTGCTACATCGACTCGGACAGATTCACTCCCATCCGTCTTGTCTCCCAAGTCAGATACTGGTATGAGTTGCGCTAAGAGGAGGACATCCGAACTACCAAGACCTAGTTCATCGGCTAGAGAGATCTCGAAGATAAAAAGCTTCTCAAGATGATGATGTTTTGGGTTCGTTGCTTCCTCCTCAAATTCAAGCAGGAGATCAACAATCCTACTGACATGCAGCTTCTCCTCACTGTCCTACAGCTGCTCAAAACCACCGTGCTGCTAGGACTTTGGGACAAGGTGAACGAGTTCAAGTAGATAATAAACGGCCTGTTCCTGAACGTGATAAAGTTCGACAGTGGATTCTTATTAACGCACGGAGTGGACCCGGAGCGGCAGACAGATAGATAGCATGTGAAGGAGATTGTGCTCTAAAATAGAGATTTTATAAAGATTAGCAAGCCTGAGGTGAATCTCTCAATCCAGTGTAAGATACTTGCTTGCGATATTCTTGAGAAGATGATGATGATGGAAAGCAATATCAGGATCTCTCACATGATCAGCTTCCTCAAGGGCATGGAGGAGTGCACCGTTAACTTCTAACATTACAATCGAGAGCCCTAGCTGAATGAGGTCTCAGAGGAGGCTAAGGCTCGCGAGGAGTATATCCGTAAGCTCAACTAGGACTCCTCCAGTAACCTCGGAGCCTTGCTTAAAGGAAAAAAAATAAAAGATTAAAAGGATTCTATGAATGAAGAGAGAATCTGGGTCAACAAAATATCAGAACTTACGCCTTACAACTTGGCTGACGGCGATACCAAAAGGTTCATGTTCTAACTCATTGAGAGGCCTGAGTTCATGGTCATGACCCTCATGGAACTTACAGACCATCATAACATTTCACTGCTGAACGCAGTAATGAAACTGATAACTACAGTGTACCGGCAGCGGTTGAGCCTGGTATAGTTGTTCCGTGAGACGCTAATCGTGTGTAAAGGTGACTTTTACAAAATTTCTCAGAAAATAAAGTAGATCCGTGGGAAGCTGATAATGCTTTCTAGTGCCCCAATTTAGTTATTCTCATTGTAAGGCCAGAAGGAGCTGCCCTACATGCTCTGGAAATAATACAACTCCGCCATCAAGGACTAGAAGGAGCGGACCGGCATTATTCAGGACCTCGGCTTTCTCTCCCTCATCTTCAAAAACGGCGTCAATATTAGGAATGTCGAAGGGCTCATGAGCTACTATAAATATTAGAATCTTGGCACTGTCCCACCTTTCCCCATCTGTAATTAATGCGACTAGCCCAACAACCTGTTCCAAACCCTCACTGCATTCCTGGATATTCAAAATTTTTTAGTGAGCTATCTCAAGAGGGCCGGACAGCCTATCAATTAGATACAGCTCAAGCTAACCCACGCAATATTTAATTGCCTTAATTCTTTGGTGTGGCATAATCATCGCAACCGATATAATCTTCACTAGTTGGCCTAAGTGTCTTTGGACTACCTTGAGCTCAACGTGGGAGCAGTGTAGTTCCTCCGCTAATTTTGCAAGGATAACCCTAGACTCCTGAACCAAGAGACTCTAGTCAATAAGATAGTTGAGAGAGTGCTTATAGCTGCGACTAACTTGAAGATTACAGATTATCCTCGGGGACGCCTGATGATGGTGCTAAAAAACCTGTGCATGCTTTCAGGGAAAGGAATGAAAATAATCCAGAAGCTGATAATGTGCAACTTTCAGAACAGCCGTTTTTCGCGGTTAGTGTTCGTAGAGAACGGAGACTCCATAACAGTGGACGCCTTCCGATAATGGATAGAGAATTATAACATCAACTATCTGGCCGCCTTGAACTCTCTGGAGATGGAGGTCTCTCCCTAACTCTCTTATATCGGCTCGCTCTTTTAGGCCTTCATGGCTATGGTCTAAACCAGGAACCTCATCAATATTGGAAAGTGCAGGAACATGCATCCCTACCTCTTTCTGATCGGCTTGCTCAAAAGCTGCAAAACCTGTTGGGCTGTCCTCAAAGCGTTGCGGGGATACACCAACAGACTCTACTACATCCATGTCTAGGTAGACGTTTTCCTTTTCGAAGAATTCATCCGAGAAGAGTTTCCGCTGATTGACAGCTAGCTCGAGTAACTCACTTAGCTTTACCTGAACCACCCTGATTTCTAATAAGTAAAAATCGTGCGTTCATCAAGATATACATACCTCGGCTCTTATATCTCTTCCTGCCTCGAGGAGATCCTCATCAGTCTCAAGGAGATGCTTTAGAAGCCCAAGTTCTGCTAGATGCTTGTCGAATGGCTACGCAAGGAGGAGAAGTAGGGCCGGGAGAAGACTACTCACGACGCCATCTTCGCCATTTCCGAGAAAATTGGTTTCCTGCTGAAAACCTACAAGAAGATGAAAGGGAAGGCAAAAAAGTTGGCAGCCTTCCTAAATTAAATAAAGCGACTCCTGACTTAAATCCTTAAGGAAATGAAGATCAACTATCTCTAAGATAAGTGCGGTAAGGATGTCCAGCCTGATGCAATGGAGTAGGAAGATCTCTCCGTAGACACTCTCAAGAAAAAACTTTACGATCACTCCAAGTCCTTTTTTACCAACCTATACGAAATGCTGATCGAGATCAACAAACGGAAGAGCAGGGAGGAGGCGCTCAACCAGCTTAACAAGAGGGCGGACGGCAAGAACGACGCAAAGATGAAGTTCATTGACATCGCCTTTGCGGGAAATATTTAGATCAAACGCAGACTACACCGTCCCCGCATTATTCAAAGAGAGAAGCGTTAGACTCGATAGATCAAGTTCTAGAGCAACCTCGTCACTTCTGCCAGCAGGTATTTCAAGATAATGGCTAAGCCCAAACTCTCCCCCGACGAGGAAAATCTGGCGGTTAACGAAAAGGTCAAGGCCCTCGGCTCCATGCTCCTCTACTCCGACTCCATCAAGTCGGTGAAATAAGCTTAATTCCAAAACCTAGTGAACTGCTTTTCTTAACACGACAACCTCTCTTTAGACTACTACAAAAGATACTGCTCTGATAACCTATCCTTGAACTAGTTCGATGTGCCTGTCGTGCCTATGAAGGATGTTATCAAAAACATCTTCAAAATGAACGATCTAGATCCCTCAGGCATTAGCGACTAAAATAAAATTACCTTTATCAAAATGCTAAGAACTTACATAACTGAGAGCGTTGAAGCAGGACAACATATCAAGCTTGACGTCGACAAGTGGGACTCTGAGTACTTGGGAGACTCGGCAAAAAGACTTTCGGAATTCCAGAATTTGATGGTAGAGTGTGGAATGGGTGCCTTTGTTTGCACTATTTTAAAGGAGAAACTTCAATACAGACTGGATCTCTTGAACGAGATACTGCTACTGTGTATCGCATTCTTGTTCGGCGGCAATTCAAATTCTCAGTAGTCGATTTTGGTATTTCTGAAGCAGGATTAAGAGAACCTTATGTTAGTAAACCTAAACTAGCTGATAAAGTATTTGGGGAGAGTGGTGGTTAAAATTACAAAAATCAGGGAGCAGAAGACACTTCGCAAGACATAATTCAATGTCGTACACTAGGACAACTATGACTATTTCAATCTCAAGGAAAAACAACTTTAACGCAATTTCGAATACAAGGCTGATGACAACTTCGAAAACCAGAAGAGAGTGGGACTCTAGGGAGCTCTCTGCAGGTCCTTCCGGTTTCTGCAGTTGCTGTGCTAAAATAACAACGTGCCGATGAAGAACTTCGTGCTTACGCAGATCAACGAGGACGGAGGAAAGAAGATCGCAAGCATAAATTTTATTGAGACGACAACTTTCCTCCTTAGAAAGCTGTTCAAGATAATGAATAAGAGGATGTGTGGAATTCCATTGTTCCTCTTGGACTTTATTAACTAAATAGCGCAAATCCCTTGCATCCAGAACCAAGTCTGTCTGTGCAAGAGCTCCTTCTTCGAGGACCTGTGCTACATGAGCACCTTCTTCGCCAACAAACTCAACCTAGAAACCAGGCTTTTTGAGTAGGAGGACCTGCCCCAGCTCTATCAAATCTACAACAAGAGCATCCAGCTGGCCATCTCCAACCTGGAGGGCAACGACAACCGAATTTACATAGAATTTGTTAATAAGCTCTAGCTGAAATTCCTATTCTCGATTGTCCTCAGGAACTTACTCTAAATTGTCAACGAACTCAACCAGGAGAGGCAGGAGCCCCTCTCCCTCTAGAACATCGACCAGGATGCCCTCACACTCATCCTCTAGAGAGAGGAGTCCCGCGACAAACTTTTCAGCCAGCCAGTAAAAAACATACTCTCGGTCTTTGTTATCATGGAAAAAATCAAGGACTTCGGACTCAGGATGCTCAAGGAGAGCAAAAGAGCCTAGGACTCAGCCGAGGCCGAACTCCTTTCCAAGAGGGCTCTTGACTACTACAAAGACTTTGTGACAGTTGGAAAAACGCAGTATCCTCATATGAGATAATTTTGCTAAACTTTCAGAGGACTACTGCTATCAATTGAGGTCTCAACAGAGATCGAGGGCAAGAGCAAGAACCAGTTCATTTATTTTCCGAAAGAGCCAGTGTTTAATTACCTGTCGGCATAAACCAAGGACTTCATGATGTATGAAGTGAACAGGTAAACCTCAAGAGACAAACTCACAGGACTCATAGGCTTCAAGACGGATGTGTTCACAGAAATCGAGTGGAACTACGAGCTTAACCATTACACGTTCTGGGGCAGGCCTGTGCAGATAACTTCGCAAATAATAACTGACCTGCGCATAAAGTTCGGACTCCTCAGTCTCTTCATCTGCTTCCTCTTCACTCTCTTCATTGAGGTCGACCATGATTAGCGCTAAAAGACTTCTTATTATCTCAACTAAACCTTAATCAAACGAATCACTATCAATATTCTCAGTCTTATTCAGTTAGCAGGCACCACTGTATTCGTCGTCCTGTGGCTCATATCACGCACCCACATCGCCCTCGCCAAGGCTCAATCCCAACAAGGCTTGCCCGAGGAGGCGGAGTCCTTGGCCCCTTAGCCGGAGGCGCAGGGCAGGATGGGGTAGTTGTTGCGGCAGGGCAAGTAGAGCATGTGGAGACTAATCGAGTGGCTGAGCACCTTCAGGCTCTGGAAGGAAGGGGCTTACGTGCTACACGTTTTCAAAAGTCTGTTTCTGTATGAAGGAGACTTCTTATCCATCCTCATCTTCATCACAAGCTCCCTACTCGGCACCTTCGTCGGCACTTAATACTTCACTCTCCACGCTTTCGACTTCTTCGGCAGGGTCTCCATCATGCAAAGCATCTTCAGCGCGATCCGCACCGGCGCCATGCAGCTCGTTATTGTGCTTCTGCTGGGAGTCGTGTTCATCTATGTGTTTAGCATCGTAACGTTCAACACGTACGTGGTGTCAATCTATGAAGACGCATACCCGTAGGACGGGTGCTAGTCTGTGGTGGGGTGCATCTTGACACTGTACACTTCTGGAGTCATAAATGACTCAATGGACGATTTTTAAATTATAAGGTTTACTTGCGATATGGTCTATTTCACTTTCATGTAGGTACTGCTCGGAAACATCATCAGCGGCATCCTTATCGACACTTTTAGCGGTCTCAGGGAAAAGAAAGAGGAAATTGACAGTGACAAAGCCAACTTCTGTTTCATCTGCAACAAGGCCAAAAGCGATGTGGAGAAGGAGGGCTAAATGACATTTCAGCAGCACATCGAAATTCACTTCCTGTGGAACTATGCTTTCTATATTTATTGCCTGGAGCGAAAAGACGAGACCGATTATACGGGCATTGAATACGACATAAAGAATAAGATAAGCGAGGAGGCTGTTGACTGGTTCCCCCTCATCAAGTAAGATGCGGACATAGAGACCAAGATCAAATAGATTTCAGCCACTGTCGAGGAAGCTGTCAATAGCATGGGGGAATCCGCCAGCAAGTCTTTAGACATGGCCAAGGGCCTGATCAAATGAACAATTAATCATATAAAAAATGATGGAGAGGAACTAGATTCGAGTTTAGGTGCACATAAAGGACAAGGTGTACACGATAAACTGCGGGGGAGGCGAGCAGAAGGTGCGCTGGCTGGGAGACGTGGCCGTCCTGCGTTATTAAAACTTTAATAGCTCTCTGGACAACTTCGCGAAGGCCATCAAGCTCGAGAACGACGAAAAGTTGGATATGGGGAAGAAGATTCGCGAAGTCATTGAGAACGGTCAACATGTGTGGGTGCTACTCGATTAGGACCTGGAGGGTCTCGGCAAACGCTCTAACTCCTTCGTCTGATTGCAGTTACTAATTTCTTCATGCTCGACTGGGTCGCCTAAAGACTTCTTTAACGATTCGCTAATAAAATCAACTTGAGAACAGGAGTCTCGGTCCGAAAAGCGACTCCCAGCTCACCCGCACTAAGTCTCTTCCTTGCCAAGGCTCGGAAAAGCAACTCGATATAGGCGTATCGGGTTAGAGTCTAGCAGCCGCTGAATTCAGCTCTAAAAGACCGCGACTGTCCAGTTTGCTTGAACACTTTAACCTAGCCGATCCAGACCGAGTGTGGCCACACCTTTTGTTAAAACTGTTTAGCTGAAAGCATAGCTTTAAGGCAAGAGTGCCCCATCTGCAGGAGGATAATCGAACAATTCGTCCTCTCAAGGACCAAAATCATGAGCGAACTAGTCCAGCCATCTCCGCGCAGGAAGGCCAGCGCGTGCAAGCGGAGACTTCAGAAGCGAGTGGAAGTAGTGTTCGAGGGGAAGCTTGTAGACCTTCTGCTAGGGAGGGTTTGGTGTCCTGGAACTGTTAAGAAGATCATGAAAGAGTAGGAGCAGACTTTCCTGTATATAGAGATAAACCTTAACGGAGTGAGCAAAATGTTCAAAGTGCAGAGCGAATCACTGAGGATAGCGGGCCGGGGCTGCTACAGCAAGGATGATTCGATAGGCATGGGCCAGGTCTGCGAGCACGCAGACATTAAGGAGGTCGAGCTATAGCAGGGCTGGCAGTCTTAAAGTTCTTGGTGGAAAGGACTCATAACCATTTAATAATAAATTTGATGCTCAAATCAATTTAGCTCTCTTGAAAAATTAGGAGCCGTAGAGCCAGGCCAGGATTTCCACTGCTCGCTGCAGCTCCTTTCGGACACTTTTGATCTTCCGCTCGCCCTTGCCGGCGTTCAACTGGGCCTTCTGGCGCGAGCTGGGCAGTTTGTAGCATTTCCCTTTGCACTCCCTTATTACTTTGTTCCCGATGTCCTAGTATTGCTTTGAGATTATGCTAGAAATACAAGATTAGGCCTTGCCTATGATTTTTGCGCAGGCCTTTCGATACCTTCTACCCACCCAGAGTTTGTTCTGGTAGATGGGGGGAGTATAGTTGCGCTGCCCTGGATTCGCTCTACGTTTGATGCGGTTGGTTAGGAAATCGTCATCGAATTTTTACATTACTAATAACTCAATCAAACTCGGACACTGTCATTATCGTACTAACAGAATATATTTCTGAAGGGGGGTCTCCTTTATTTATCGAAGTAAACTTTAATCGGCTTGAACTAGACTTGTCTCATCTCTACTTTGGCTGGCAGCTAGACTTTCACCAACTGCGTGTCCAGCTTCTAAGCCTACTCCCACTTTTGGAGGTAGAAGTCGCTCATCCGATGATATTTTTGAATTATAGGCTTGAATAGCTACTCCGTTATCTCCTTCGAACTGACGATCGAACTGAAGTTGCGGTCGATATCGTCATGGATGCGCTGCAGCTCCTCAAGCTGCTCGCAGATGACTTCTCTGTGGGCAGTAACCAGCTGGATAGACTTTTTCTTGAGTGATACCATCCTGCTGAGACTCCTCTCCTTGGCTGACTCTATCTATTTAACGATATTCTGGTAGAACTAAACGATCAGTTCCTCGACTTCAAGGTAGTGAGAGTCCACCCGCTGTCTGTCCTAGTCCAGTTTGGCTATGCTAAGCTATAGCTTGGGGCGGATGCTTTCCAATTTTATGGCAAGCTCCTTGAGCTCCTTCTCCCTGCTTTCCCTCTTCTCCTAATTCTAATAGGAATGCAAGGGTAGCACCTAGAACTTCTGGCTGGCCAGAAGCACTGCGCATTTTTTGCAATATAGGATGCTCTATCCTTACACCTAGACCCTATACTCAGCAAGCTTGCGCTTGTGGTTGAAGCAAATCAGCTGGGCTGGCTTAACTGTCTAAGCATCGAAGTCATAGCTTTTCACTAGAGGTTCCTCCAGTTGAGTGAACAGCCTTTTTCGATTCTTAAGATCCAGGGAGGCGCGGAGTTGATCAGACTCGGTGTTCATTCTCTCCCTCTGCCTATTTTAAAGCCCAAAATATATGTTTTCGTCTTTGAGGCGATTAGCCGGCATCCCTCGAAGCATCTTGCGATTGTTTTTCCCTCTCAGGTCCTGCATTTGAATTCAAATTATCAATTAGCCGCTCACTCCACGTATTATCTATCGATCCACCCTTGAACGAAAAGTAATGTCACTCCCGCCCCGTAAATCAGCTATTTCTGGCTCCATCGAGATCCTTGGGTCATCAAAATCACCCCGCTCGTGAAAAAGAAAATTATGATGGTGATTATAGTACAGCTGCTGGCAGCTATTAGCACCAGGAACACAGCTGCACTCTCTACAAAATGCTAATTAAGGATGAGGTGAACTTGTTGGTAAAATTGCCAGCTCTTGCTCATCCTGAGAATGTCTTAGGGCTCGAGACACTGCTCTATTTCAGCCTCCATTTTCTAAAGGTCGATGGGGTTGCTTAAGGCCTTTGGATTCAGTACGGCCGGCACCTCGGTGGGCTATTTCTTAACAGTTTCTCCCTATATTTCGATTGTTTAGTGAATGTTAAATTCTTTTTTCTAAGCGATGTCTCTTTAAGCCAAGCCATTTTCCTACCTGACGATCATTGCTGTAGTTAGCTGATCAACCTTCTGTTGCTCTGCGTTACCAGGGTCGATCGAGTGAACAGTATTCTTTTATTGTAGGGCTTTATTTTCCTTAGTGAGTCTGCGAATCCATTTCCTTTAGCTAATCCAGAGCTTATACTTGAAGAAGAGGACTTAGGCTGCGAGAAGCCAAATCGTGAGGATCATAAAAAGTCCTTAAAAGAACTGTGCGCTGTGCTATTATTAGGTAATGCACATGGAGATTGTAAATTATGGAATCACATTAATTAAATATGAATCTGATGGAACAAAAGTTAGAGGGCAGAGTAGTCGAGTGAATGCAGTCTTTAGCTTCTGCAGTCAAATCTTCTGTTAGAATTTTCTATTAAAATAACATATTTAAAAATGGATTTATTTAAAACAACTATTTAGCCATAGTAATTAAGGAAATCCTATATCGAGCCCACCTACTGGAAGAGAGCCACCCCTTTCAAATCCACCTTTACTTTCCTCTCCAAAAAATCAATCTCCAAACCAAAACTGCCTCACAAACGCTCCTATATGCACCTAGTCTAATAGCAATTTAAACTCTATCTTAGTCAGAAAAAGGCACTCAAATTAAAACTCTCCGGAAAAGACACTAAAATAGACATACAAAATCTGCTCTTTGACAGCAAGGACTTGTGGATCTCCAACTAAAATCACGCTCACTTCACCTGTGGAAGCAGAGATCGGACTCTCGAGTATCTAGCCGAGGCTCGGGGAAAGTAGAAGGGCTAGGTGATAAAACGTAAGAAAGGGGAGGTACAGGCGAGGGTGGAGAGATAAGTGAGGTTAAAGCTTTAGGAATAGCGGAGACGGATCTAGGAGGAGAGTGCCAGAGCTGAGATGGTGGAGAATCAGTTTTTGAAGCAAGAGAACGAAAATATCAAGATATTCATCGACCACATCAATGACTAGTACTTATTCTCAAATTCTTCTCCTCCCTACCAGCCCTCATGGGAGTACGCATCCAGGACCAAGTACCACCCCAAAACTAAAATCCTCTAAGTCTCCGTACCAGACTTCGGCGCTTAAATCCGCCGCCGGCTGCCCAGGCGGGAGCTCTCCAAACAGGAACAGTTCGAGCTTGCGAACAGGCGCAGTGAGTAGTTCGTGAAGGAAGAAAATCTGTGTAAATTGGGTTTCGACCACCCCGGAGGCAGGGCCATCATCAATAGACTCTAACTTTTTTCACTTTAAAAATGACGATTATCATTTAGGCTTTTTCTTTTTTTACCAGCTCTACTTTAGCAGCTACTCGCTCCGCCGCTTTAGCCCATTGATCTTTCCAAGCGCCTCTCCAAGTCTCCCCTTTAACCGCTACGAACGAGCCACCTGCCTCACTAGCTACTGCTGGAAGTTCACGAACTCGAGTGGCAGGTCGGAAGGTGGCCTGATTTTGTTAGACAGTCGGTGCGACTGCTGAACGAGAGAGATGATTTCCTTCTGGTTTTATTTGATTAGTTTGAGTCGTTGTGATTGCTTTTCTTGAATATTTTTTAATTCTTAAGCCAAAAAGCCTGCAGGCAACTCAAGAGACTACTTTTCTCGCTCTTGGAAGAGGGTACCTACCTTGGGAATGAGCTCTAGCTCGCTTAGGATTGAGGAGGATCTGACAGGAGTTTCTTCGCTTTTGGAGGTCACAACCAGCAGATCCTAAGGCGGGTTTTACATAAAGTTAATAATAAAATGTTAGTGCAAGTAAAGATGACAATGGATGAGCTCTATCAGCTCCATTAAAATTGTTGGTTTGAGATTTACGACGGTTAGTCCTACAAGTCCACTCCCTACTAAATCAATTTCCACAAGTTCAGTAAATACCTTGCCTCCGTTCCTTAGGTCGCTAAGCTTGCAACTTGGACGATCAATCCCGGCCCGCTCTCCGATCACCAAGTTAGGCTCAAGCGGTTACTCACTTTCCTTAAAGACTTTTTTACCCTGCAAAATCTGGATCAGCATTTTCTTGACTTCGTACGATTCTACGAGAAGCTAAAAGTGCTAAGCATGGGATTTGAGATAGAAGTTCTTTATTGCCAGCACTCATGGAAGCTAGGGTTCATCCGCTAGTTCCTGGAGGCGAGACTAGTATCAACCTACCTGCGCATGTCAAAATTCCTGAAGTTCTTCTTTAGAGACATCTACTACTAAAAAAACTTTAGGAATAAGAGCTAGTTCTAAGAAATTAAGACCTAGATTATCGAAGGCCTCAAGGTCAACCCTAAGCTCTTCTCTCCTGGCTTCTTCTCTCTCTTTGAGTACCTTGATTTGATCTTTGATATCAAGAAATCCACCACTTTCAAGCTCGACAGCATTGCTTACGAGCTCGAGGAAATCAACGCCAACCTCAAGACAGTCATCGACAAAATGCTGGATGTCGTGAACCCTGAGGTGAAGAAATAGGAAGAGCTGAACTAGCTGCTGCAATACGAGTAGATCCGTAAGTACATGTTGGTTGAAAAAGTGCTGGAAGTGAAAGAATCTGCCAACCGTAATATCAACAAAAAGAGATAGACCTAGAATCTTTTCAACCACTTGAGGTAATTGGAGCGAGAGCAGAAGGAGCGAGACACCGAGTACAACAAGCAGATCATCGAGGAGAACACCAACACGCTCGAGCGAAACACCAAACTGAGTCATGCGGGCACCAAGCGCGGCACGTTCATGTCGTTCCCCGGGAGCGAGCTCAACTAGGAGGCAGACAAGGCCGGATAATAAATCAATTAAAATAAGGAAAAGAAGAAAGAAAAAGATTAGTACGAAAAGCTCAATGACTGCAAAGCCTACGTCCAAAACAAGTAGTTGAACATCAAGTTCAAGTCGGAGGCGATCAGCTCTTCCTACGCGCCTGAGGCCTTCCGCTCGCTCTTTGACCAGATCGAGTACAGCAAGCGGAAACGCAACAAGATCCGGAAGGATAAAGACAAGGAAAAGTAGATGTAGGATGAACTCGATAAATAGACAGCCTTCTATAAAGAAATAACGGAAATAGTCAACCCCTAAATTCTGGATGACATTTTCAATATCAAGCACTAGGACGTCCGAGTTAGTATGAACGACATCAAGGGTGCCAAGAAGGTCAAGCAGCGTCCTGATCAGGCCAGGAAGTACCTCAAGGAGTCTGGCCTCAGCAGCTAGAGGGACCAGGACAAGGGCATGGTCGATGAAGCCCGCTTCATCGCCCACCGCATCAAGGAGCACAAGGAGGACGAAGACTTCCTCTAAGAGAATTACATGAAAGTCGTCGTCAACGAAAACAACCCCGAGAATTAGAATAAATAGGAGAAGGAGAAGGATCGAAATTTATTTTATTTCGATTATGCAGAGGACAGCTAAGACGAGGCCGATATTAAGGCCATGAAGGCAAAGAAGAAAGCCGTCAACCCCTACGACTGGAGGATTGTCAATCCTCTCTTCGATCCTATGTTAGCCCACTCTCCCTTCAAAATTTTACAAAAATCGGGTTCGTAACCTATTTAAAATCTAAGCGCCTCGAACTTCAAGGCCAGCAAGTGGGGCCGAGTTCATTCCCTTCTGAGACTGAGCAGACTCAATTAGAAAATCAAGATGTTAAAGAATCAGTGATTAGTTTAATAATGTCAGCTAAAACAAGTTTGTTTTGCCTAGGGCCTCTTCAGCTGTGCAGAAGAGTGGCCTTCAAGTACTCGTAGTCCTACCTAATCCGATCGCTCAAGTAGGCCCGAGATCTGCTAGCAGTGTAGGATTTCCGAGAGAACAGATTTTTCTGCATAATCGCCAAGGCTTAGTATGAGGGCTAACTGAAAGAGCTGCTCAAGAGTAGTTTCGTTACAAGATAATACCAACTGCAGAGTTTACGTAGATCGTTTTGACGACTAGAAAAGAGTCCGATTCCATTCCTTCTTGATCGGTTCCAATTCCGTCCTTGAGAGGTAAATTCCCGACTTAAAGTCCATTGCCTCTGCCTAGGAGCTCCCCAAATCCCTAACGGAGGACAAGTACGCTTACTTGAAGATATTCGTGCCAGAGGGCATGTAGGATTAAGTCAAATAGTACGAAGAAAAACCAAACATAGTCGTCTTCACCTACAAGAATTAGGTCAAGTAGTTAAACGTAGTGGTCGGATAGATTGAACTGCCCTAAGAAAAGGACATCATCCACCTCAAGGATCCCTAGTAGATCAAGAAGATACCTGAGCTGTACAAGTACGTTAACATGAATGTCTACTGTGACAGGAGGGTACACTAGGATCTTGTTTAGGCCATGAAGGGATACAAAGGACACAAAAAAGTAATAATCAGCGGGAATAAAAAATCGTTGATTGACGTGCTGAAAGAAGAAGGCGCTAAAAAGCGGACAAAGTTGAATCAAGACAACAAAGTCGGAAAGGTTCCAAACGAATCTTCCAAATAAATCGCCAAAATTGCACCAGAGTAAAAACTTCTCTAGAGCAAATAGATCACGCCCGGTAAAAAACATTAATAAAAAAAATAGCAACCCCTCCTAAAATAGCAAGCTGCTTTGAAGCGAGAGCCTTAACTGCCTCGAAAATAGTAGCCCACCAAGAAGACATAAAATCCAGTTTAAAAGCCCTAAACAAAATCAGAACTTAAGAAGGCTCAGTAACCAATCGAGAATAATTAATCTAAAAAGCTAATTAATCTCAAGAGGAGGACCATTGTTGGATTTGAAATAACCTAAGTTAAAATGGATTAGCCAACTTAACATCCTCCTTCCTATAACAAATCCGAAACGAAAGCAGACTTGGTCAAGAAGCAGCGCAGGCTCGTCTCCATGTAATTTACCGAACTCTCAAATCGCCTTAGAAGTGTTTAGGCCTCGTTCAGTTTAGTGAAAGAATAACCTCAAGCAGCCCCCTAACGACTGAGAGCTTCTTAGTCTCAATTCGAGTCAGTTAAATAGGCAAGACCTGAAGCATAAGTTCCTTTAAAACTAAAATCATTGTAGTCTCAATTCAATATAGTTTAAAAAAATTAAACTCAACAACTCGACCCAGCCAATAAACTCAGGTCACTCTAGTCCCAGTTTTAGATTTGCCAATATATTAAACCTTCTCCCAAGGAAATAACTACTTCAAAAGACCCTACAAAGGATCCCAATACTCTTGCCAATGATATTGTTCAACCTCAAAAGGATCCTATTTCTCCTTCTCAAAAGACTGCCCAACCTTCAAAATAGCCCACCTCCATTGCCAAAGAGACTGTTCAATCGAAGGAGAGTGTTCCTTCAAAGGAGATAGTTGAATCTCCAAAAGAGGGCGTTCCTGTTAAGCTTACTGACCCACAAAAAGAGGGTATCAATATTGTTAAAGAGCAAGAGCCAACCCAAGAGAAGATTCCAGCTATAAGATTGAGATCAATTTAATCCCAGTTTGATAATATCCAGTTAAAGCCTGCATTCAAATTAAATTCTAGATAAGCCCAGTTCGGAGTCGTATAAGCTCCTAAGAGTTAACCTTAGGACCCAGTTTCCCAAGTTTTACCCTCTTAGAAGTCTAATTTAAAGAATAATTCATCGTCTAAGTTTCAACCTTCGGAGTAAATAAAACCAGCTTCAAATGAACCTGAGAAGAAGCCAACCAAAAGTTCTTCCTCCGATCTACATAAGAATACTTAACTTAGTTCCCCAACTAAGACATAGCCGAAATAGAAGAAGCAACAGTTAATTATAGCGATGAGCAAGTGCACGCCCGACTTAAGCTAAAAGTTGCAGAGGGTTTTTCCAATGCCTGTTAGCATGGTTAAGTCTTAGCCCTAGTTTTCATCGACCTAACTCGTCAACGCTACGAGCTAAGTGGTAGCTATCTACCGGTAGAAGTAGGCGCCCTTCTAGAAATTCTTAACGAACCACAGGGCAAAAAAAATAGTTAATCACAAGATCTACAAGATAATGGAGGGAGAACAATAAAACGATTTTATTGACAGAATGGAAAGTGCTAAGGCTGGTATCGTCAAATAGCCTATCGTAGACATCTTGTTATTCAAGACATCCAAGAAAGACGATTAGCATTTGCCGCTGATATCGCAGCACTTCAATAAGAAAAAAGTTGCAGTGATAAACTCCTTCACGTAACTTAATGATTTCGCATAACTAAAGAATAAGGAGTGCAAAAGCTCACTGGTAGTCTACTAGAAAGATTTGAGAGAGGCCTAGGCAGTTAAAAAGGAAAACATGGGGCTTTTTTTCATTGCATAGGATTAGAAGCCTTAAGACGCTATTTCTAGAATCAAGGAATAGATGGACTCCAACACCAGAATAGCTCCAACACTCAAGTCTTTTAAGAATTTAGTCTTTTATAAGCCTAAATCCAAAGACTAGTACAAGCCTTCTCTGCAAAAGTCCTTTAAGTCTCATTTCTACTATGAGGCGAATGGTTTCTAGACTATCAAATCAATGAAGCAGATCCAGAAGTCAAATCACGAGACGGTGGTTGTCTGCTACTAAAAAGAGAGCAGCTAGATAGAGGAATTAGTGAGAAGCAAGAACAAAGTTCTAAAAAAGATTGTTGAAGAGGAATAGCCAGAAGACTTTGCTATAAGAGTGGAGTCCTAGATAAATTAAAACAAAAACATTGCTCCCTCTATCAGTCCAAAACGTGTCAGAAACTTGCTGTTCATTACGAACAACGCTCCTGACGATTACGAGCAGCCTATCCTCAAAGCCTTTTAGCCTAACAAATTCTAGAAAGTCACCTCGGAGAAAGCTGCAGGAGCTGAACTCATCAAAAAAGATGTGTATTGCTACGTGATAGCTTACGAGACCCACAAGGAAAGCGTGTAAAAGCTGCGTCTGAACTAGAAAAAACTAACTAAATATATCAGTTAAAGAGAGAGTCCTTAGAATTTCAAATAGAGAATGGAACAATAGTTAAAATAGGGTAAAGAAATTACGCCTTAGCTCATCAATTAGAGGAGTTTCATCAACGAACTCAATCGCCAGAAATCCAATAGAATCAGGTTGTATTTCGTAGGCTAGGATCCTAAGTTTGTTAAAATCAAATAGTAAGCTTAAAAAAAATACCCCAACCAAGTGATCGCAAAGGCAGTACAAGATGATGCCGAATTGGCCAAGCAGCCTGATCTCGATCAGAACTCCATTGTAATTTACAGTTATCCCAAAAAAGATAAGGCCATCGATATGGCTAGACGGCATAAAGACAATAAGAACCTTAATGTAATGTTGTTAAATCCAGTCGCCTACCAGAATGAGAGATTAATAAAATAGCCCTCCTTGGCAATGGTGAGCTAATAGCCAAATTTAATATCAGATGAAATTGGCAACTACTTGAAGCCTTACGAACCTTAGAAGGCAATCGTAATGGAGTAAAGAAGGAAGCTCTACCCCTCGATAAAGGTTATAGTGCCGTAGGAAGAATCACTACCTTTCCAGCCTCTCAGAGACTAGTAGTAGAAGACTTTCACTGTCATTCCCTACAAAGAAATTTAAAAAATTTAGTTTACAAAAATGGCCAAACAGCCTGTCATATTAGTCATTAATGAAAAGGACAAAAACAAAATTAAAAATTTTAACAAGGATGTTCACTTAATACTCAATTGCCAGTATCCTTCTTAAAACACAGGGCTTTTTAAACAGCCCAACCTCTTCATGCTGAGTCCTAACGATCATACTGCTAATTGCCAAGAAATCAGCAAATTCAAAGGAAAAGCCTAATAAACTCCCCTGCTGCGAAACGTTGATAAAAATTACAATGATTTTAAGGTAGTGCTCTACGATCCGAACAAAAGTGCTCGCATCTAAAATGTAAGGCAGCAATTCAATAAAATTAAGCCATAGTTTCCTGTAAGGGACGTTCTTAAAAGCGAAGACTTGCAAGCAGACCCTCCAATGCTCTGTATTTGCTAGGACAGCTAGTCAAAAATGGTGTGCAACAGGATGAAAGCAAATAAACAAGCCTTCATCAGTATTTTAAGTCAGGCCCCAAGTCTGTTGCAGTAGCCATTCGATAAAAATCAAAATATTCTTGGTGTTAGTCCGAACCCAATATTTCACTCAAGCCTTGCATCCAGACTATCAAAACCTTAAGAGCCAATCAGTTCAGCTTTCGATGGGAAGTATAACGAATTGAATGCGCTACTAGTCGATTTGCTGCCTTAATAAATCAAGGAATGGAATCAGCAAGCTGAAAAAAATCCGAGATTGATCATCAAGCCGGTCGACTAAACATAACTTAAAGACCAAGATTACACCAAACCTACTCTTATAGTTTGTAATTAAAGGAGATACAATTCGATCAAAAGCCAAGTTGCATCCACTGGAAATACCCATTTTGTAGTGAATTCAAGCAAGCCTTCGACACTTTCTTCCCTGCTCAAGTAAAGGTAAAGCAATGTGGTGCTACTATCGAACAAGCCCTAGTTCACAAGATCGTATGCGGTGAATATGGTGAAGGAAAAGGCGAGTAAGAAGCCGCTGATCCGAGAGTAGAACCGAAGGCCGTATGGTTACCTCAATGTTTTTTGCAAAAAGAAGATTCACGAAGAAGGAACTTTTAAGAGTGATAAGAAGCTGAATTTAAGGCTCTATGAGGATGTTTCTAAAATAAATCCCACTTCTCCCTCAATCATAATAGTCTAGCCAAAAGATTTCGAGAATGCTATTCAGCTCATCAGGAAAAAGAGGAACTAGAATCTCAAAATTATGGTCAAAGCCAAATACCCCGAGGATCACGCCACCGCCTTTCACTCCAATCCTTAAACCAGCATAATCGCAGACTCAATCCCAAAATTAGAATAAGAAATCAACGATCACTATTTCAAACCTAATTAAATATATTCATTGACGCGGAGCATAAAGCACAAGCCGTGGAAGGAGGCGAATGTAATAGTGCACGACTGTGATCCTTAATTCAAAGACGAGGCAGCTGAACTAACCAGTACTCTTCAGCAGAAGGGAGTAAAGTGTTATTAAACAAACCCCTAGGACAACCTAGCAATTTTCAAGTAACGGCCATGCATCTTTATAACACATGAAAAGAACTTGGAGGTTGCGAAAAACTTTTTGGAGAAGGTCCCCATTTCTAGAGCTATGATTTTCAGCTAAAATGTCCTGGAATGTTAATAGGAATTCTAAAGAAATCCTGGGATTTTAGCAGTCGCCAATCGCAATCTGCCCGTCTTTGACTGTATCAATCAGCTGGCTGCTCTCGATAAACGGGCCCAATAATCCAAGTAGTTAAGGTAATAGCGGAAGCGGCCCATTGATTTCTCTGAGACCAAGCACAAGGAAAAGTTTAAAACCTACAGTATCGAGGGTTATGGGCCGGATCGTTGCTCCTATTTGAAGAAGAATGAGGGGAAACTTGTCTGGAACCGACTAGAGCATGAGCTCTATGTGCGCTAGAGAGACATGAAGCTGCTCAAGAAGGAGAAGGTTCCCAAGTGGAGATTCAACGACCCATCAAAAATTTATATCTGATTATCAATCAATTGATTCTTTCATTGTGACTTCTACCTGATCTCCAATTTGTATTTTTTCACTGCCAATGCGAAGCCCTAAAGTCCTCCCACCTAGAGCTACACAGTCTTAATTAATTTCTCCTTAAGCTAATATTGTAAAAAGCCACCATTTTCAAACCGGTTTAGAAATGCTTCTGAGCTTCCTATAACAATTCCAAGTAAACTTTCGCTATGGTTCTATAAGAAGCACTTGTAAGCTATTAATGCTACTTGTTTCATATAATTGATTCGTTTTTCTACAGCCAACCTTGCGAATCTCACTGAAGACTTGCCACCCTTTCTAAATCTTGTTTAGGGGATAAATGCTTAGAATTTATGAATAACGAATGGGATGTCATCTTGCAATGCCCCGAATAAAGCTCCTTAATTATTAAATATGATAAACCCGATTGTTTGCGCTTTTAATTCACCAATCATTATTTAAAGCGTGATTAAATTTGCAAAGAATAGGACCACTCCTTAAGCTAATCCACTAGTTTATATATCCCTCTACAGACTAAAGAGCTCAATTATTCGTCTTTTTCCATAAAGACGGTTGAGTTGCTTTGAAGAAGAAATTATTTGTATAAAATATTTAAATTTTAAAGCTTTGCAACAGCTATAGCTTAAGGTTTTGATCCTTAGTATTTAATAGTTTAGTGCAGTAAGGCAATAATAAGCACAGCTCTTTGCAGAAAATTAGGATTTTAGGAATGACCATTACACAACAACGAAAATTTTTTCGTAGAATAAAAATTCAAATTTATTTAAACAATCATTTCCTCATGTCAATTCCTCAAGCGCTATTTTCGGTGGGAAATTGCGCTAGCTGATCGCTACGTCATCTCTTAGAAGAAAAATAGCCACCAATGACCTGCCCCCACTCATTGTGAATTCGCCTTACTCAGTTATCAGTTTGAACCCCTACTTCTCAATGTGGGCTCTGATCAGACTCAATCTAATCTTCCTCTCTGAATTTTTTGATAGACTCAAAGCGATATATCCGATACCCATTTCGTTGAAAAGGTCCTTGTACACTATCCAGTCCTCTGGATTTTGCTTGAAGATCATCTTACCACAGCTAGTGTCAACATGATATTTAGCGTGGTTCAATAAAATTTAGACGATTGACTATACAGATTAAACAACTGCATTTTAAAAGACTGGGAAAGAATCAGAATAGGCCTGAATGTTAATTTTCCTACTTGAATTCTAATCCGAAAAGTTAGCTCCTACAATCAGATCGTATAATCCCGGCTAGAATTAGGCGAACAGAACTTTGTTTCTTCCTATTCGCAAGTGCATTGAGGGATAAAAAGTTAACTTATGAACTTTTTTCTTAGCCAGGATAAAGATTGTATTGTCCATTGAGAAGTTATAGAAATTGTTACATTAGTGGAGAGCGAGGTAGTTGGCTGAAGGCCTTTATATTCGGAGAGTGACCCTGTAGAAAGTGGGCTTGGGATAGTGGAGTTGGATGAAGTTAAGGCAGGGCCATTAAAATGAATGAAATTAATATAAATTTTAAAAAAACGTTCGGAAATCCATAACCTCCATGAAAAATGTATTTTATGGCTTTGAGAACTTGAAGTTAATTGAGAGAAGCTGTTTGCGCACTTTTTAGGGGATCTTGAACCAGATAGGGTCCCGAGGATTGAAGGCTCCATCCCAATTGATCTTTTAAAAGGGGGAGTAGAGTTTGATAAGGGTGGGAGTGGGCCGTAACTATAGCACTGATTTGGAGAGGAGCTAGTGATAAGGTTACTATGAAGAATATGGAGTTAGCAGGAATATTGAATTTTTATTAAAATATTTAATTGCTAATTGCAATTTGAATAGAAAACTAATTTTTTCTTAGCAGCCTCTCTGCGAGTTAAGCTGTGCTCAGGTCCAGAACTCTGAAGCTTGAGAAGGGGCAGAGCAGCACGTGCTGCAGAACGGTAGTTAGCTGCGAGTTCAGCAGTTTTTCGTAGGTGCCCTTTAGCTTGGCTAATGCCTTGATCAAGAGTATGAAAAAAAGGTCATTCGAATTAGTAAGATAGGGACGATCCTTGTCATAAGGAATATATTAATCAACAATTACTTATTGGAAAATGCCTTCATTAAGGAGCCTGTATTTCCAGAGCCCCCTCTCTTATCCCGCCAGAATCAATTTCTTTAACTTAGGGTTTTGGCTGAGTAGGATTTGAATGAGATAAAAAATATCTCGCTGGTCCTAGCCTAACTCCGAGCAGGCAGTAAACTTTTTCCATTTTAGACTGCAGAAAGGTGGGATTTAGCCCAAACTTAATTAGTTAGGCGCAAACTAACCATCTATAAACTTTTTCCCTGCCCTTTAAAGCTCTTTAAGGATCTAATCCCCCTGAGCATTCTCCTGGATCTTGAAAATCGTGGTTTGCCTGCCCATGAATCGGGAGATTTCTTTGAGACTGATAATGCGGACCTATTCTTCAGCTAGAAGGATGGCGCGGAGTTAGACTGGAGAAGAAGCCATACATTAAGTTCCCATAATTGAAACTTAAATGTTAATTTCTAAGATAAGATAAATTAGGAATCAAAATTATTTTTGATACAACTCTGTATTGCTTCCGCTGATAATCAGCTAATCTTTCCCCCATTTTTATTAAAGAACCCTTAGCAGGCTCCTCCTAAGCTTCAGATGGAAAAGTTTGTTTGACTTTGCAATCTTCTTTGAAGTTATTATGGCCGAAGGACACACGTTGTGAAGATAGTTTTGAACAAGCAATCTGAATAATTTATTAAAATTGAGCTGCTAATATTCTCTGAAAGGGGTATTTAACTAATCAATTAATTTTTAAATGTTGAAAAAGTTATGATATGTTTTCTTTAGATGGCCTAATCCTTCGAAGAATTATTTGTAGAATGCTTTTCTGTGGCCAGTACTACTCTGCTATTACTATTTCCATACTTGGCTCATCAAATAACTGAGCATCATATTTACAATGTTGGACAACATATTTTTGTATTTCAAGGTTTTTTATTTTGAAATTGTTCTGCTCTATTTTAGCTATGCAAAAGTATCTTAATGTTATAAAGCAGATTTTTGTTACCCGCCGCCAATTTAAAAGGAACAGGGAAAGATAAAGTTATCAGTGAGGATGGGACCGGGAGCAATGTAAAAAAAGAATGGCTCAGGCAGGAGTTGAAAATATTAACCTAGGAAATCCGTTTCCATTTTTTGATATATATTTATTTGAATCAAAATAAAGGAAATCAAAAAATCATTTACAGCACCTCCTCTTGTCTTTTAACCCGATTTGCAGACTCAGGTTCTGCTCCTACCCGTATTTCTTTTTCAGTTCTCCCATCACTAAATTTTAGAAGGCCTGGTTTATGCCCAGATTGTCTTTGGCAGATACTTCGTAGAATTGCGCCCCCAGCTCGGAGGCAACAGCCTTTCCCCTCTCAATTGAAATTTTTCTATTTGTGTCTAAATCTAATTTATTGGCTAGAATAATTAGATTGGAAACATCATGCTGCTCTTCACAAAATTTATACCAATCCTTTACACTTTCAAAGCTTTTTTCATTGGTGATATCGAAAACGATCACGATTGTTGTGGCGTTTTTCACATATGTCGGAATCAGGCTGCGGTAGCGTTACTGTCCCGCTGTATCCCACAGTTGCAATCTAACTTTGCGCTTGTTGACCTGGATCTATTTGATGAAATAGTCAACTCCGACAGTGGTCTGATGAAAGGACTACATTCGATTTGTAGGAGAAGGTATTGTGGGCGAACATTTAGATGATGCTGGTCTTGCCTACCCCCATTTATCCGAGGAAGACGATCTTTTATTTTTTTTAAGCTTAGTTTGCCAAAATTTCGTCTTGTTCTTTCATCAATATACAATCTACCAAATTCATTATTCCTTTCGGTATCGGATCTGCAGGAGAATCTCTTCTTTCGACTTGGGCAGCTTTAACAGGCACTCTTTCTGATCCCTTTTCCGAGAGCCGCTCAGACTTGCTAATTTGAGTAGACTTTTCCTTTTAGTAAAATCTTTGAAAAATCCAGGTTGAGTGAGGTGCCTCTATGGCAGATAGGATTGCACTGTTTTGATCTTATTATTGACTTATCGAACAATCTTCAGACTAAGTGATCTCAATTTCAGAGCCTATCTTTTCTTTTTTTTACGATGGGAGATAACTCTTTTGATTTAAGTTAAAATTTCATCAAGGTTTTGGTTGGGATAGTAAACCATTAAATTATCTGCATGAATCCCTCGTAAAATTTGTTATTGCTATTTCGGTCCGACCAGTATAAACGGTTTTGATTTTGCTGATTAGTACTCGAGGTTCTAGAAGCGAGCGAAAGATCTTAAGTGGATTTTGATGGAGCGGGCTTCGAGAAGATTCTTTATTTATTAATGAGTACTTTAAGAAAGCCAATAGAGTGTGAACATAATTAATATGTGGGATTGGTTATTTGGAGACAGCAAGAAAGAGTAAAAGCCGAAAGAGAAGGAGCGGTAGAAGGAAAAGAAGACTAATAACAAGCAGAGTATGGAGGACAACTGGCTGTTCGACTTTATGGTTCAATTCCTTAGTTCCCCTCTATGGCGAAACAGCATTCTAGATTTCGTGGACTAAAACTGTGTCGTCTTCGATAATTAAGAAGAAAATAAGCTTGAGTATACCAAAATACACAAAGTATCATCCTCATTAGTCCTTCAAGGAAATGCTCGCAAACCTTTTCGACAGCATGATGGAATAGGTCGGACTCGATTCAGACCGCATGCATATCCTCGTCGAGAGGGGCCTCAAAAGCAAGTTTGCCCCTCTCTTTGAGCAAATCCTGGTGGCAGACGACTTCCTCAGATTCAAATCAATTATGGTAAAGCGGAACAAGTAGCTATAAAATATAGCAATGGAGCATCTTTAAACAAGCAGATCGACCATATCAAAATCGAAGGGCAATTTTCAGTAGCATTAAATCGACGAGATTTAGTAAGCAATTAAGGCTAGTCTGGCCTAATAATAATTTAGGAAATCCCAAATTAGAGAAGTGGAAGAAGCTATCAGACTGCGGTAGGACTTAGAGCGAATGGAGCGCTAAAAATAGTAGAAGGACCGCCTCGAAAAGAAGCTGATCTAACAGGCATAGCTCGAGTAGAAAAAAAAGAAGGAGAATAAGGACAGGGAGAAGCAGGAGCGCTTATAAAAGCTCAGGGCCAAAAAGAGATAGATTTAGTAAAAGAAGAAACTTGAGGAGCAATCGTAATAGCCTGAGCTGCCCCCTATTTCATCCTTACCCCCTCTTAAACAAAAATCAAAAATAATCGAAAACCCTTCCCCCGTCAAGGACGAGCCCGCCGAAGTATAGGCGAAGCCCACTGAGTCTGCGTAGGATAGGAAGAAAAGGCTGCTGGAACAGCGTGAAGCTTTGCGCAAGAAGAAAAACAAAGACCGAAAAGAGGAGACAAAGGAAGTGAACCACGCGGTGCTGACGTTCGAGGGTATTAATTAGAATTCGTAGCAGAAGGGCGAATAACAATTTGAGAAGGAGATCTAGGTATCTAAGGAGTAGTTGTAGAAACGAAGGGAGCTTTTGAAAAAGATCAAGATGCAGGTATTTGACGATTGATTATCAACTTGGAATTTCCGTCTTCTCTGTCGGAATGAAGTCCGGCACGTGCTCGATCGAGTCGTTTTGGTAGTAGAACATCGCGCAGAAATGCAGCTCATCCCCCTCAGACTAGCTCACGTTCAGAAAGTACTTCTATTTGGTGGAGTCCTTGAGGAACTTGACTTAAGATTTGCTGGGATCATAGAAGACGGTTATAACGTCATTATGATTGAAGTTGAAAGCTTTTATAGTGTTGTTGTTGGTAGAATCTGAAGAGGACCAACTGCCCCCGTTGGAACTTACCAAGTAACTTCCGTGATTTATTGAGCTGTAGCAAAATTAGTAGTTCTTGCTGACAACTATCTTCTTGAAGCAGACGCCAACTGCTATCCAACGGTTCATCTTGTTGACTTGCTTTATCTTGAAGGAGACGTGCCGGGTTTTGAAGGTGCAAGTCTTGATCTGGGGCTCAAGGATTGCGAAATGGTAAGTGTAGTTTCCGGAGTTGCGGATGAGCAAGGGGTTCTAGACAATGATTTGTGGGTGATGCAGAACTTTAGAGAAATAGTAGGTTACGGGCTTCTAGAAGATCTAGGGCTCCTTGATGGTCTCATACATTAGACTAAGCTGTTTAGCTATCTACTTTTAGATGCAGCGCCGCTTCTAAGTGATCTAGTTCTTCGTCAGCGCCATCAGCGAAAGCAACTTCTCCAGGGCCTTCGACTTTGTCAGAATGGGGTAGGAGTAGCTGACGCTTTTCTTCTCGGGAATAGCGATCTCGTTGAGCAGCTACTACACCAGCTCCTATTGCTACTAGACAGCACTGCAGCTTTAGAGTTTTTTGATCTTTTCCTAGACTGCGAGAGAGCGCTTCTCCTTGGCAAGCAGTTCGCTCTAGATCGAATTCTTGAAACTGCGGATCGACTCCACTATTTAGCTGCACTTCTTCTTCCTATTCTACTTTATCAGCTTTATGCTCTACAGCGATTACAGCTTGCCTTGCTAAATGCGCTCCAGAATCGGCTGCAGCTCGATCCCTGATTTTTCCTCTTTGATCTGGTTCTTCTATTCGTACTCCTTCAGAATAATCTTCAGCGATTGATAGGGGTGTTTCGCATGATTCTCGGCCAGGCATATCGGGCAGATCAACGGGAACTTTATGCAGGCGGGGTCTAGGCATACCAGTACTAAATCTTCACCTTAGTGCAAACCTCCAAGCTGGCATTGCAAGTAAGGTATGCTTAACATAACTATTTAAAATCAGAGCATCCGCTCGGCCATTCGCTCATGTAGATGTTGCTTTATGCGTGATACCATCTCTTTCTTCTAGGCCTCAGAAAGACTGTTCTATTTCTAGCTCAACTCAGCAACTAGTAATTTTAACTTGCTAACTTGGCACTTTGTTGAGCAATAGAAAAAGCCGCCTTTTGAAAAATATTTCTTTGAGCAGAGCGCACAGGTAGAGCTAGCAAGATAAGGCAATTTGGCATAGGAAGCGGAAGAAGATGAGGAGGGCTTATCAATCTAGTTGAATTGTTCTTTGCGTTTTTTATCGTGCAATTAGCTATGATTTTTAGTCTCGAATTTCGACCTCTTGCTTTTTCGAGGCAAAGGTAGATTTTATATCTAGCTACTCTCTCTCGAGATTTTTCTGATTGGCTCGGACTGTTATGAGAAGTTGAAGTGACTCTGCTTTATCGGGTTAATCACTAATTTTATCGAAGATTAACTGCTCAGCTTGCCGTACCTGTCCCTCAGCGGCGGGAGTTTGTAATTATTAACCCTTTATTAGACTTCTTTTTATGCAGCTTTGAATTAATTTATCTCCTAGTTATACTTTTTGTTGTAAGGCTTTGCATATTCTTAGTGAGTATAAATCTTTTTTTTTTATGGCATAATTACTTTGAAGTCCGACTAGGATTTTCTGAGACTTTTGTCTTTTTCAGCATTTAATCTAAACTTCACTTAGTTAAGCTGGCAGTCCTTGCAAGTTTATTCTTTCGGCTGCAGCAATTTCATCTGGCAGCAATAAATGCAATACTGGACTTGTTTTATCTAGTTGGCTAAGTCAGAAACCCTGTCTTTCTATTAACGCTCATATTATAGTTGAGTTTTAATTTAGAACTTTTTTAATTTTTATAGGAAATCAGACTGTCGATAAAACATAAAAAAATTAAGCTCATTGAGAGCAATTTGGGTGCAGTGCTAGTGGCAGTTTTCGGTTTGTTCCTGTCGGTAGTGCATCGGAAAAATGTGATGCTATTATATGGCTTATAGCAGGGCAGAACTAGGCTAGAAGAATAGTTCTTAGAGCTCAGCTCTAAGTTCCAAATCAAGTTTACCGATGAAGCGATGGCTGCCGAGGAGATAATTTCTAACAATGAGTTAGATTGCAAGAGTGAGATTCTATCGGGAGAAGATGAGTTACCTGACTTAGTTGATGGCCCTGAAGTCGTGTTTGCTTATTGGCCTGAGTATTTTGGCTATCTTAACTATTAGCTTCTCGAAATCAATGGATTGCATGGAGGGCTTATGGGTCTCGATTTAAAAGTAATTGAATTTCTTCAGGTTTATATCAAGCAGTTCTCTCTATCTATTGCTTTAGACCATCAGGAAAAACATGCCCACATAAAAACAACTCATAGTCCGATTGCAGGTTCTGAAGAGCGGCAGTCCCTTGCTTAGTCCAGTCATGCTGGGTTGATTTTCTATAAATTTGTTCGTATTTTCCAAAGGCGATAGCGAATTCATGATTTGATGTAATAGAATATGCTTGTTTGATTCTCTGATTTAATAATGCCTCCTAAAAAATCACTGGAATAGTAGCTAAGCAGCCTTCCAGAGGCCCCTACTTTGGTTGTGATGCCTGTTTTCTAGACTTCGGCGGTGGTCACTGAAGCTATTTACAACAAGATAATCTAAACGACTTTCAAGTTCCAAAGAATCTTGAATGTCTAAAAGATCATAGATCTGCTCAAAGAGAGGGGCATCCTCCAGTAAAACAAAAAGGACCCCAAGGCAAAGCCACTCTAATAAAAGAAATAGAAGCTTACCTACCATCAAAGGCTTGCTTAAGTTGACAAGCTATTGATAGAAAACGGCTTTGATAATATCATGAGCAATCTATGGCAGGCGTGTCAGGACAGTGTCTTGTTAGCCCGCAAATAGAAAGCTGAAAGAGCTGAGCCGAAGGACGACAAGAAAAATTCAAAAAAGGATACTAAGGACTCAAAGAAAAATGCCAAAGTGTAAGAAGAAGCGCCTAAGCCAATTGCAGTCTAGCCTGAGATTATCCGATTTCATTAGACGTTCACATTCATGCTTGATCTTCCGAGAGACGAGTCCTAGGTGCTAAAATTATTTCAGGCCCCCTCCAAAGTAGTCGACGTGGTCCTTTGGATTAGACAAGTCGACATGCCTAACAGATCAAAAGTAGATATTTCCCAGGCTGCAATTTCCAAGAATCCAGAGGGCTAACTTGAGTAAAGAATGACTAATTTTAAAGGCACTGAGAACCATATGAAGAAAAATTATTAGGAAAAGGTCTCGAAAAGAGGAATAATTAAGAGCGTGAACTAGTGCAGGTCTGTAAGTTCGACCAGTCCTCAGAGCAATATAATTATCTAATAGATTATCATCTAGTACGATTAGTTTAACCTTCACGAATCACTTTAACGATTTTTCCCCAAAATGTACGCCTTCTTAGGACACCTCTCCTTAAAGGTAAATGAGTACAACAACTGGGTCAAAATAAGGACGGTCAAGCCTTACATTAAAGATTTGTTTCCTTACCCGCAGAAGCCTGTGGAGAAGAAGTAATAGGAGCCAAAGGCGGTGGATAAGAAAGGAGCGAAGAAGTAAACTAAGAAGTAGGAAAAAGTCTAATAAAAGGAGGTCAAAAAATAATAGGTAAAGTAGCAGCTCAATCTCAATCTCGACTTCTATGGTCGGTTCAAGAATTCGACCGGGAAAGGACATATCTAGGATATGCTGATCAACTTGGTTGGAAATATTCAGTTCAACAAGCTTAAGGATAAGCCTAGGAAGGTCGACGAAAATAAGGTTAGGACCATCCTTAAGTCCAAAACTACCCAGTAGCTACTTTAGCTAAAAACTCTATCGCTTCCGGAAGTAGTTGGTTTACCTTCCAGTGAAGACCAGCTAATTGCATAATTCAAACTAATATCTTCACTTGGACTGTCGTCCTAATAGTTTTAGTTTTTCAAGATAGTCCTCTAGTTCGAAAAGTTGTTGAAGTAAGCGGATCCCCTTCGAGTCTACGACCTCAAATAGAGAAACCTGATGGAGAGGATTACTCTTGGCCAATGTCAGGCTAGGACCCAACATCTCGCAGACATCGGTGCCCTAGTCAAGTCCCACTCAGTAGGATAGTCTATTAAGCTGCACGCCTACCTTTTCCGTAATCCCCCAGGGAGAGTATACTCAAGAGGGTGGCGGTATAAATACCAATCTTTGCCCACTCTCCCAGACTTCACGAACTACATTGCCCAAGGCTAAGAAGCGAAACTTAAATAATTCTACAACTTCGACTCAACGAAGTATGGCATTATCGGATAGTAGATTTAATACTTCTTACCAGCAGATAACAATATTTTAAAGACCTGTCGCAGGGCTGTGGGAGCATCTCATCAGAAAATTAATTAGCTCATCGGAGACCATTTCCAATTATATTTGAGGGCCTAGGCTTAGTATAATGTTCTGGAAGGCAAGATTGGAGTTAACCTGGATAAAATCAAATTCCAGAAGAAAAAAAACTCGCACCTGGAGACGCTCTTAAAATTCGACTAGCTAACGGTTTACGTGGGTTAAATTATTAAAGCATAAAGCAGCAAGCAAGGCTAAACAATCGCCTACTACAGGAACGGAGTGGTCAGAAGATATCTTTAGAGAGGCGTTGAATAATTTCTGTTTCCTAGCGGAAAAAAAATATTCGTGAAGGATGGAGTTCAGGAGCATATTTAAGTCGTTGAAAGAACCAAGAAGTAGTTAGGAAGCCTTGCAATCATCAGGTCAGACGAAACAATTATCGTTATTAAGGATAGAGTCAGGACTTGCTATTTCAAAGATGGGACCGTGATCCAGACTGAAAACTAAGGAGAGTCGATCCAGATATCCAAGCAAGGATTCCCTGTAGTGAGACATCGAACTGATAAGATCAAGTCTCTCGAGAATAACACAATCGGCCATGGAACTTCCTTCGCCTATTTGGGCTCGAACAACATAATCCAGCGAGCCGCTAACAGTCGAGTGATGGAAGCGTTTTTTTAGGGAGGAATCAGTGTCCACTCCTTCTACGAGAGGAGGTAGACGGAAGTCTACTAGCAGTTCTAAGAGGAGCTGGTCACGCTCTTCAGTTTTGAGGATAATTCCATCGTCAAAACCTCGTCCAACGGGAAAATCAAGTTCCTAGGCTCGAACTAGATGCAATCTGTCAACAAGGTGGACATTAATAACTACTGGCTGCATCTCTTCACACAGTCCTAGGAATTGGTGGAGGGGTTGTACTTGGTCAACCTAGACTAAGGCACTTTGAAGACCAAGGACAAATAACAAAATTAATTCCTGCTCAGCATTGAAGATTAGAGTCAAGCTAACATTTCAGTCTCCATGAATCTCAAGGGAACCAAGGAGCCTAAGAAGAAGCCTTGCTACCAAGATTTCAAAATAAGCAAAGAAAATCTGTACCTGCCAATCTCTGAGACATACACCTAGCCCAGACTGTTCGTGGTCAAGGACGACTTCTGCTACGAGCTGGTGACGAGAGAAATGATAGGTTATACGACTCGACTAGCCAGCTACAGCTAAGACCACCTCATCGTCTAGTCCAAAGAGACTCTGGAAATCATCAGAATCAACAGGCCTATTTAGAAACATCTTATCTTTACGACTCCACTTAGCAAGTTCCTGCCACTCCCTGTATCTAGGTTCGAGCGGCCAGATACCAAACTCATCAGCAGGTATGTTGAGCACGAACTGCAATGGCACCGACTCTGGTTAAAGCAGAGTATTGGGAGCATCGAGTATATCAAACAGAAGAAGCAGGAGTGGGAGCACAACGAGGAGAGGCTTAAGAAAAATCGTGGCAGAGCGAGAGTTAATAATTTGTGAATGAAGATTGAGCGGTCTAGGGCGAGTTTATGCAAGGATATTCAAATGAAATATTTGAAAAAATAGTCAGCCGCAAACCCCTCGATAGTTGACAAATATGAGCCCAAGTATAGCAAGCTGCTCGAGCTCTAACGCTCCAAACCTTTGGAGAAATCGCCCTAGCATGATAAACTGATTTTGAAATACGAATCTTCCTACACTCCCAAGGTCAAGCTCTAGCTTAAGGAGAATGAGGAAGTCAAGGAGGACTACGACAGGAATACTTACGCCAAAGAGCTCATGTCCAGGTCTGAAAGCATTATGAAGAAGATCACTCCAATCTTGGAAAACAGATAAAATTAGTCCACTCTCCCGAAAAGTTACTAGAGCGAAAGGAGCGGGAGCCAACTTACCGGGGCGAGGTCGCTGTAAAGCAGAGTCTAAAAGCACGTTCCTGAAGAGTGTGACAAAAAGCAGCGATAATTTAGGAAACAATAGATATTGAAAAGAATATAATAACTTAACAAGAAGAACGATAATGCTAGGGCCAGGCACTCTCCCGTCCTGAACAGCTCCATTGAGCATTCCAAGTCCAGGGAGCGACTTGACACCGACTCTAAGGATGACACCATCAAGGCCCTCCAAAAAGACCTTAAGAAGAAAAATTAGCGCATCCAGGAGCTCTAGCTGCAACTGCGGCGAAGGGACGAGGACTTAGGTTCGCTGGAGCGCGCAGGGAATGAGCTCAAGCGAGTCATAGAGCAGTTAGTGCGCAGGAGGGAGTAGTGTCTGAGAGGGTGATGAATACCGTAATTAAAATTAATGATTTTAAGATAAATGAGCAGGAGAGTTACCAGAAGCTACTTTTCATTGGAAGGAAATATTGGCGCAGGCAAGTCCACCTTCCTCGAGTTTCTTGCTAAGAATGAACTCGATCAAAGACTTGAGCTCATTGAATAGCCTGTCCAGGTCTGGAAGTCGATAGGGCCTGGCAAGACCAATTTGCTGGAACTATATTACAAAGACCCGAAGAAATGGGGTCTGGCCTTCCAGATAACAGTGCTGTTTTCCCGAACGCAAAGTCTGAAGAGCAGAGAGTAGATAGGGAAAAAGGTGTTGATGTAAAGGTCGATCGAGGCGGACTACTACATTTTCGGCAAGTTAATGCTAATGAACTAAAATTTTACCAAGTAATAAAGCGATATTTATTATCACATTTTCGAGTCAATCAGGTCGCAGGCCAGCATATCTCCGCACGAAGGAATCATCTATTTCAGTCTCCCTGCGGCTCTCTGTCTCTCTCGCATCAGGCAGCGTGGCAGGCCTGAGTAACTTCGTATAGACCTTGAATATCTCACTCGAATAAAATAGCTCCACGAGGAGTGGCTTCGTGGGAAAAATGTACTAAGAGTTGAGGAGTTCAACCCTAAAGGAGACAATACCGCTCTCATAAATTAATTAAAAAAATTCATGAAATTAAGTTGATGTTTTCATTAAAAAATCATGTCATTTATGTAGTCCACCTACTTGACTATCTTTAGCACTACCACTCGGCATTCCCCGCTTTTAAGGCGCAGTCTCGTCTCCTAAGCATCTTCGCTTAACAACTAGGCTCCTCGGTCCAACATCTTTTTATAGGACTTTTACAGATCGACCTAGTGACTCCCTCTATTTTAAAAGATCTAAACAGCTAGTGCGCTTTGCTGATGGATCATCTGTGCTGTCCATATCTACTTTCCAATTCGCTTAAATTATCCTTATTTTAATAAGAAATCGAGGCCCAGACTCTCCAAGATAGATTGCTTACTGAGCTAGGAATTTTTCACACTCAGTTGCTGCTACGACTAGAAATTTAGACCGTAAGCACAGGGTTGCTTGTGCCAGTCAAATATTATGATTAGCAAGTAGATGCCTACTTGCAGCTTTATTTAGATCCGATTAACTTTTTCCCTTTTGAAACTAGCCTGCATGAATTGTAATTTTCCATCTAAAATTTTGCAAAGAATCAGTCTGTTGTAGCTGTATTAAAACTTTTAAGGAAAAAATCTTTTATCTTTTTGAACTACAGAAAAGGCACATTGTGAACTGGCCTAAAGCCTGAGTTGCTTGGCGACAAATGCAGGAGTTTTATTAGTGATTAAGGAGGCTAGCAGGTGTGGGTAGATTCTAAAATTAGTGAAATAGAAATGGGTGAAATAGAGGCCGAGACTTTCAATCGGTACCCTAAAGTATTATAGCGGGTTTAAAGTCCCAAAAGGGTCCTCGAATTCAAAGATTAAGGAATCTTTGAAATGTTTTATCCGCTTTACTATGAAGTTAAAACCTCCTCTACTCACCTGCTTTCCACCCAGTAGACGCACTTTTCCTTATTCTGACATGCTGCTTAATATCACGCAGGACTTTGAATCCAGTCTCATCCTGCCTAGGTGTTCGATCGGCCCTTGCTGTAAAAGAAAGCCTGTTAGCTCATGAAAAGTTGAAATGAGGTCCCCCTTGAGTAATTGCTCAAAACTACCGTATGCCTTTGCCAAGCCCTTTATCAGGATATAAGGCCAAATCTAATATTCCAATGAGTGGACAAAGAGGGGTAGGTTGTCAAGATAGGGGTAGGAGTCGTCCAAAAGAATAAACTTGTATGTTCCATTGCTAAACATCCTGAGACAGTAGAGAGACTGATCGTTGATGGCTTGCTCATCGAAAATTGACTATAAAAGATTTCTGTGCTAATTTAAAATATTTATTAGTCCTAGCAAGAAATTCCCATCCAAACTACCTTGAAAAATAGGGTTTTCTTTCGTTAACTTGTAAAGGCACCTCCCTCTCGATGAAAGCGGCAGCCACCTTAGGCTGTAATAGTCCTTATGTGGCACTCGCTTAGCAGAAATTACTAAAGATGTCAGTCTTGCTGGAAAGACTTCGTCCTTGAAAAAGCTGCCCGACCTCCTTAGATATTCTTTTAGGCTGGTATATTATTTGTGAGAAAGAATTTAACGCGAAAAACCTTCATCGGTGAGAGTTTTTTGTCTGGCGTGCTATGTCAAAGAATTCCTGGAACTTTAACAAGTGTGTGTGGCTGTGGATTTAGTGGGAGTGGCAAATAAATCTGGAAGAGACTTCCTTTTAGTGTTTTCAATCCGAACTTTCATAATAAAATGTATTCAAAATCATTTCATTGATCTTTTTTAATTTCGGAATTAAACACTGTCGACACAACTTGATTTTTGACTTTGCTGGAGACCTGGTTTTTCAGGTCGTTTGTCCACTCAGAAGACTTGTCGGCAATTGTGCTGTAGAGCGCCTAAAAGTCATTTTTATAATTGTGGTACAATCTGTTAATCGAATTTTAGTAAATTCTTTCGGAAAATTAGAAGTCGTCTTTCAAAAGGTACCAGTAAACCCCGATTTACACAAAGAAGAAGAATAATTCATTTATTACCTGCCTCAAGATCATGGAGAACAGCATTAGCACCATGTTCAAGCACCAGAACTTGCATGCGCCGGTGACTCGATCAGCTCGACCCTCACGGGCTAAGCGAATAGAGATTAAGAGTGGTAGGTAGAAGGTGACAATTCGACTGATGAGCATTCTACTTGATGCCTCTGAAAATGAACTAATTGATGAAATCTGTCATTGATATTAAAACTGAACATTCAATTTTTCCTGCTGATCTGCAGGAACTTCTTCTTGTTCTTGAAGAGCGGCCTGCTCACCTGCACCTTCTTCAGGTTCTGTGTGTAACAGGTCCGTTCTCCAGGAGTGCTGCTAGCTATGCGAGTGGGCCTCCGACTTGCTACAGACTTGCCTCTGTTGAGGACCAGGGCCAATTTTTCTAAAGGCTATAAACTCTAATGCTTATATACAAATTATTTATTGAATCGCCGCTTGCTTTACAGTCTGGTCTTTTCCTAGTTCAGCAGTCTGAAGAACTCTTATCGGTCCATGAAGTTTTTGAGGAAGAAGCCCAGGTTCTTGAGTTCTGGGTTCATGATGATGGTGTTGTTCTTGATGTAGTCCTTGTACATGATGCGCATGTCGGGCTCGAGCTTGACTCCTGCCCAGTTCATCTGCAAGGCCTCTCGCATCATTAACTTCTTGGGAATCATGAATTTCTCGGAGTCGAGGGGATTGGGGTATGATCTAATTACATTCTTAAGCTGCCTTTTTCTAGAGCCTTACATGTAGTACCATGATATCATTATATAATATGAGTGTAAGCCCGTAGACTGCCTTCGTTTAGCGCTTCTTGGAGCGTGTCTAGCTAAAGTACGCGCCCTATTCCCAGCCCCTCCAATCCTTCGAGAAGGTCGAGAGGAGGATGATCGACTCTAAAATCCGTGGGAGCTTCGAGCGGATGGCCAAACATTTCTGCAAGCAGAGGTACCTCGAGAAATTCGACTAGGAGCACAAGGATATTGTGTTGCAAAGTTAGAGTCTTCGATCTTAATTGATCCAACCTATTCCCCCGGTGCCTGATTTGCAGCTGGGATCCTCCCTGCAGATCCATCACAAGCAGCACTTTACTCCAGACTAGGCTATCAGGCTGGGCTCCATCAAGGCCCTCAACCTTTCCAGGGCTGCCAAACCCCAATTCCACAAGAACTGGCGGCTACTTAAGGTGATTGTGGGACACAATGGGTGGGTAAGGTCTATAGGAATCGACCCCAACAACCAATTTTTCGTGACAGGGTCGAACGACCGGACTATAAAATTTTGGGACATGGCCAGCCACAAACTAAAACTGTCTTTAACAGGCCATATAAACGCCATAAGGGACTTAGTTGTCTCAAACAGACATCCATACTTGTTTTCATGTGCAGAGGACAAGACAATTAAGTGTTGGGATCTTTAGCAGAACAAGGTAGTCAGGTACTACCATGGCCACTTGAGCGGAGTCTACGCCATTGCCTTACACCCTTAGCTTGATCTACTCTTCAGTGGAGGCAGAGATGCCTCAGTCAGGTGCTGGGACTTGCGACTAAGGACTCAAGTGCATTGTTTGGATGGACATAATCATACAGTTGCCAGCCTGCTTGCCCAGTAGCACTAGCCTCAAGTGATATCAGGCTCGTATGATTCGACTATCAGATTGTGGGACATCGTTGCTGGTAAATGCGCTTATGTGCTCACAAATCACAAGAAATCGATAAGAAGCATGGTCCTGCATCCCCGATAGTTCACATTTGCTTCCGGAGGCACTGACAATATCAAGGTCTGGAAATGTCCCCAAGGCGAGTTCTTGAGAAATCTTAGCGGACACAATGCGATTATCAACTGTTTGGCTCTTAATTAGGATAACGTTATGGTAAGCGGCGGCTACGACGGGTCCTTGAAGTTCTGGGACTGGAGCTCAGGTTTTAACTTCCAGACCTAGATGAGCAAACCGCAGCCTGGCTCAATCAGTGCTTAGTCAGGGATCCATTGCTGCAAGTTCGACATGAGCGGACTGAGACTAATAACGGGGTAGTGCGACAAGACGATAAAGATCTGGGGAGAATAATAATGATGATGTCAATCCTGCTCTTCGGTCTTCGTGAAGCTCTGTTCTCGAGACAGTCTATCTACGAGCTTGCGCAGCTACAGATTTTATTCCTACAGCATTCTATTCCTTTACTCGAGGATCTGTACTTTGGATTGGAGTGGACCCAGCAGGCTGACTGCCTCGCGCTTTTTGGCTTGGTTGAGTTTCGCGGAGCATCGGTTCCTGCGGATGCACTGGCATTTCTTGCACTCGCAGACCTCGTCGCCGTTGTACGGACATTTCTTTATAAGCTTCTAGAAGTTGAGGATGTAGAATTGGTTATTGTTAGGCGCACTATTGTAGCTGCTCATATTGCTGAAGAGCTGCAGCTATATGCTGAGTATGAGAACATACCAGTCTATAACTAAAAAGGGACTGTCTCTCCTTAGACCCAGCAATCTGTCTTAGAATTAGTCTTTGGTCAATAAGTGCTTGTCCTTGAACAGAGACTTTGAAAAGTTTAGGGCCAGCTGCTGTGCTCGATAAGACCTCAAGTAGCTGAGGATTTCGAGATATTTTTCGATGAGGGGGGCGACTTTGAGACTTGACTCTAAGGACTGCGATCGGACGAACTTGAGTATGAAATTTTAAGGGTCAGAGAGATACTTGACGAGCTTTTAGAGGAGGTCAGTAAGTCTGTCCTCGAAGCTATCCCTGTTTATTTTGAAGATGAAGCCCCCATACAAATTGAACAGATCCATTCCCGTCAGAGTCTCAAGCAGCTAGGGCAGCATCAGCCGGTTGCACAGCTTGATGATTGATTCGAAGTAGACTAGACTGTTAGGGTTAATGACCATCGACATCAGATAGCAGAGAAACTACTGACGGAAGAAGAGCATGCCGATGAGATCATGCCAATCGGAGCCCTAATTGCGGAGGGCCTGTTTGCAGACCAGAATCAACAAGCACTTAAAAGTGGTGTCCTTAATAACTGCTTTTTCAGGCTGGGCGCAGAGTTTTTCTTAATCCGCAGAATATTACTTATGCTATTTCGAAAAGAGTCTGAAGATTCCTATGAAGACCTCGAAAAATATTTTGGCGAAGTATGGGAGATTCACATGCTTGTCGTACAAGGCGGTGAAGTTCACGATTAGCGAGGCTTCTTGCATGTTCTTTATGAAGCTGTCCATCCGCACCACGTAGGAAGGAGCAGTTACCACCGGGACAAAGGCTCTCTTGTCTTAATTATTCATAATTCACTATCCGAATGAAGCCGGCACATGTATGTAAAATTTTTATATAAAGCAAGTATCTGGGAAGGTGGGATGACGCCTATGTGTAGTACTTGCCCGACTCGGAGAAGGTGGTGATTCGTCGTCCCAGCAAGAACATCGTATGCGCCCTCAGTGAAGTCGAACTAGGGGAGAATTAAATCACAGTCAAGGGCAAGCGAGTCTACAAAGTACTTGGCTCCTAGAACCTCAAACTCTATCTCTAGACAGCTAGATAGAAGCAAACAATAAAGAATCCTAATTGTCAGGTTTAGCCCCCTAAAACGACCTCTGCGGACGATGTAGCAAAAGACAGGCACCCGCAGACCATCTCCTTCGACTGGCTTTTCAACTTGCCCCACAAATATCTGGGTAGGAATATTTTCAATCGCAATAAAGTTGGATAGAATTAGTTTAAGCCAGCGAAAATTTCACTGCTCCAACACCTCCTGAAAGCCTTTTAAGGGGTCGAGTCTTTCTTAGGAGGAATCGGACACGAGTAAGCACTAGTATTATAGGCTCTGGTTATGGCAAGTTTGGACATTTCTCGGAGACTGATGCTCTCGTAGAAGCCGCTGACCCCAGTCCTCGGCTAAACTTACGAAGGCAAAATGGGAAACATTAATGTCTACGCCGAGCAGATTCTACCCACCAACTCTAGTCTCATGCTTGTTTCCGAGCATTTCATACTTTATGGGACTTTGGCAGTTTAGTTAAGGCTGCTTCACAATAAAGCCCTCCTCGAGCCCAAAGGCGTTCTGTTCCTGGAGAAGAAGGGCGTCATTTATGAGACCCAGCTCTTCGCCTCGCACCTGTCGAAAGGAGGAAATCATTGGGAACTCGAAGGCAAGATTGAGAGCATTTCAAACAACTTTTAATGCTAAACTAATATTTAGGATGGTCAGATCACGATGAGTATGTTCGGATCCAAGACTCGTTTGGTTGTTTCTTAAAGGAAGTTATTAGTCAGCGAGATCAAAAGCAAAGAGTCCAAAGTTTTACTGCCTAAAGATCGTACCTTGAAGAGTCAGTCGGAATTGCGGCTTGACATCCGTGATAGCAAATGCGTGAGTTCAGTGGAGGAAAATTAGCTGAGAGACTCAGCCATAAGGAAGCGATGTAATATGTGACTTTATTTTTATTAACAATTCAAATGTATGTCAGCAAGAGGCAAAAATTAGAAAGAAAAAGAAAAGTGTTAAAACATTTTAAACATACAAAGTGGGCTTAGTTACATAATGGGAACTCAAAATTGATTGAAAAGTTTATCAGAAAGAAGTTAAGCTCTCCTGATATAACATGCTTCACTATCAGAATTTTTTAACTGTTGCTCAATTTGAAATAAGGACTCATTTACTTAACTATTGATTTTTACTACAAAAGAGATCCTGTAAGATATTTAAGTGCCTTCACTAAATCCTCATCATCATTAACTAAGCACACTAAATCCAAGCGATCAGATGCCATCTGAATTTATCAAATTTACAACATCGCTCTGTAGAAATTGAAACTGATCAAACAATAATATACTTAAATTAGGGCAAATAGGCTCCAATAAGAAGGGAGTTCAGAGCTTCAGCATGAAAATGGGTATCTCTCGCAATTGTATGCTTTTTCGAAGCTGATGAGGAAGGTAGGCGGGCATCGACTAAAATAAGCAGATTCATTCTACCGTCCAATACTTGTTCAATTGTATTTTTCCAAGCTCTTCATAGGGCTTCGGCAGCTGGGAATAAGAACAGTATCATTTCTAATACTCAAACATCGGTTCGTCCCTTTGGAAAGGGGGTTTTTAGTTCGACTCGAAGGCATGACTGAAAGCATTTCATACAACTTTTAATGCAAAACCATAATTGAGGATTGCCAACTTGCGATGATATTCATTTTTTAAAGGAAGCTGTAGGTCAGCGAGGTTATAGCCCAGTGTCTTAGATTCAAACGCTGGAGAGTCAGTCAGAATTGCGCCAGGAGTGCCTATGAAACTCTTAGGTATGGTGAAGATGCAGCATATGCTTTTATTTTTATTGACAAATCAAATCATTATGAGCAAGAAATAACTGATGCAGAGCGTCTACTAGCGTATGGAGTCCGGAGAGATCACTGAGGACGAAAAAAACCATATTTTGACACACCTCATTTCCATCAAGGAAAAAAAAACTGCTCTCACCAACTAATTGGTCAACGAAATCCTTGCCGCCTTTCGTGCCGAGGATGAAACCCGCGCCAAATCCCTCAATCTCCTGAATAGTTTTATGGAGAAGGCGAATGGCCGTCGCGAGTAGTTTGTGCGGAATCTGGGACTAAGCATGCAGTGGGGCGTGAAGCTAATGCTCTCGGGCGGAAAGGACAGTTGCCAGCAGCGAGATTACATCAACCAGGTGCTCTGCTAACTCCTCAGGATTTATAAATTTTAAATAGTTGAAGAGCGGAGTGGAGTAATTTATAACTACTCCAGCACCGAAGAAAAGAAGGTCCTCTGCTTCCAGGACTCGCCTACACTCTCAAATTACTCACAAGCTATCTCCAACCACCCTTAGAATTAGTGGATACAGGCTTACGAGTCAACTATTACTTCCTAGCTATTCAAAACCAAATCTGCGAACTATTTCGTGTTGTCCTTCAGACAAAAGGAGTGCTTGCTGTTCCTGCAGTTCAGCAAGAAGGGCCTCCTCACCTAGGAATTATTTTTAAAGCATAGGAAATTATACGTTCCACTGCTTTAGTCCATCAGTAAGACTCTCTAGCTCTTTAAGAACTCAAAGTCCATAACTCATCGCTCCATCACCGAGAAGCTGGTAGCCAGAACCCTCACAGTAGTTCTCAGTCTTCTCAAAATCAAAAAAAGTTTGACAGTCTTGGAACTGCTCAACGCGCTCTCCAGCAATATCTCCAGCGAGATTAGCGAGAACCTTCTGGAGAAGAGCTTTCGAGTCGGCAATCTGTACGTGACAATCCATTAAAAGGACGAAAGCAAAAGGAGTAAGATGGAGACATCAATAAAGAAGATAGTCTCTGCGCACAAGTAGATCGAGTAGCTGTACTCACCCATCTTGATGAACTCTGTCAATCAGACCAACATCAAGAAGCACATGTTTATCGTCTTCTTAAATAACTAGCTCCTTTACCTGAACGGAGTGCCCAGCCACCCCCTCTACAGTGAGGTAGTCGAGTCTCTGCTTAAGGACAACAAGCTTCTCGGCTGCCAGATATCCAAGATCCTCAAGCAAATGAACATTTCAGAACACCAGATAAGTTTGTTTTAATTTAGCTGCGAAGATTAGTTTTATTCCGATGAGTTAATGACGATGGCCAAGAGAGGTAAAGTGATTTAAGTGCAGCTGCGTGTGCAGGAAGACGAGATCGAGACAAGCAACACCAATTTCCTGACTCTCAGCGGGGATCGAAAACTTTCTGAAATTAGGAGCTTCAACAAATCCCTCAACAAATCCAACATTATTGTGAAGCCTGACATTAAAAATTCGATTATCTATGACTTTCTTCCTGTAGAATAAGCAAACTCGTAGATGTTCAGGAGTATCCTTGACATCGAAAGGAGCAAGCCCAACTCCTCGAGCAGTCGAATTTTATTTTAGCGCAGGCAAAAACCGAAGAGCCTAATCCCAATCGAGGTATCTACTTTCGAGATCAAACTTGAAGATCTGAAAGGTTTCTAAGAGAAGCTTTTCAATGTGCTGGACATTAGCGAGGAGTAAAGGAAAATCCAATACTCATTCTACCCCTTCATCAAGTACAATTTCATCTAAACCTACTCCATCTACGTGACTGAGTGGACAGAATTTACCAAATTGCTATACTACCACTACTCTAAGTTCAAAAATACTTTTCATAATTTCGATCATGCTCTCACCGTCCTCCACGGGGCCTTCCACATCTCCGCTCAGCCCAAGTTTGATCTTCTTGTCAAACCGCTCTCGAAGTTTGGATTTCTGCTGTCGGCTTTATGCCATGACCTCGGACATACTGGCCACACAAATATTTTCGAAGTCAACAGCAACTCGAAACTCGCTATCAGGTATGCGGATCGGTCAGTTCTGTAGAGCCACCACATCGCCTTGACCTTCAAAATTATTAGCCAAGAGAAATCAAATATCCTCAAGAATTTGGACATGAAGGACTTCAAGGATATGAGAAAAATAGTCTACGAGTGCATCATCGCCACAGACAATAAGCTTCACTTCACTAAGCTCAACGAGTTTGATCTGCTTATGAAGGAGTCCAAAGAAAATCCTGACATTGTCTACGAAGAGCAGAACGTAAACCTGGTCCTTGGGGTTTCTTTGCACGCAGTTGATTTCTTCGGCAACGTTAAGCCGTTCAGCACAAGCTTCAGGTGGGTGAATCTCCTCAACTAGGAATTCCAGAATCAACTAAAGCTGGAGCAGTAATATGACCTTCCGCAGACTTAATACTTTAAGGACACGAGCCCTGCCGCCCAGGCCAAAAACGAGATTGGATTTATAAGCAATATTGTGCAGCCACTCTGGCAGAAGGTGAACGAATGGTACGAGGACAAGTTCAGGGAAGAGGTATAGAGTATTGAGGGGAACCTGTGCGAGTGGCGACTGAGATCGGGAATGAACTGACAGTTGATTTATTTACATGATAAAAGTTTTAATATAAAAACAATCTTAATAGGAGCATTACCACTTCATCCACACCAACGACTTTTTAATCAAGCTTTTGCCCTAAGCAATCTTCCCCGAGTTTGTTACTTACATCCTTGTCTATCTGCGAACAAGGATCGGCCCCTTCGTGATCTACGACCGAAGAGGCAACCTTCTAGAAAAGCTTTTTGTTTAGCGGAACTCGATCGTTCTGAGCGAGAACTCTGCATTTTTCGACATCGTTCCATTCGATAAAGAAGAAAAAATAACAGTCTGCAAGAAGAAATAGAAGATCAAGATGATGGGTCATCTCAACGAAAATTGTTATCTTATCGATATTGTTATCTCCAATATCAAAGAATAAATCAATAAGCTCCAGCTTTAATACGACTGCAAGGCCAAACGCAGGCTCAAGCTCTTCCACCTCGAAATTCCTCATCCTAAGGAAAAATTCACTCCCAAGCTCAAGCAGTTCACTCACTCCGAAATACAGGACCTGGCTGGCTAGTGTCTTGTCGTTATCTACTAAGACAAAGTTTATGATTTAACAAACTTCGTGTGCAAGCACCCTGGAGGGTCGAAGGCACTGTTAGATTATGCAGGCCTCGACATTACACAAAAGGTGAAGTAATTCCACAACTACGTTTCAGTGTAGCACATCTTAGCAAAATGTTTTATGGGTTGGTATAAGCTATGATTATATCATTACTCTTATGTTATGCTTATTGCCTTGTTGTTTAGCACGATCACGCCTAAGCCCAACCCTGTACCTCTCAGGCTCTGAATAGGCCAGAGACTTTAGAATTTTCTGACGTTCCTGCAGTGTGAGTCAGAGACGTCCAACTGGAATAGCGTAACTCCTTGGAAAAGGTAAAGATGTTTGCGGAAGAGGGCCTTGGGGTAATCGAAGTGGAGACCGAGTCTCATGGCATTGGAATACCACAACGCGATATGGTGCTTGAATTTGAAAACTAGATTATCTTTATAGAACAGTAACATTTAATCGGATTGCAGGACGGTCGAGTCCATGATCTTGTGAGGGACTCTTTAGGATCTGAACTCGCCGTTCTGAAACGTTATCAACTAACCTTCGCTAGATATTATCGACAGCCTGTCATTCCAAGGCAGCACTTTCAGGCTGTCGCTTTATGTCATTTCTAACTGCAGCTAATTGAGGCTCTTCGGGTCTATAAGTCTGAGTTACCTCCTTTTTACTAACATAGCGATGCACTCATTAGCCAGGACTGAAAACCATCCGACATCCTCCTTGGCAAGGAGGAGCTGGTGATTATGTAGCGAGTGAATATGGAGCAGATTTGGTAGCCCCTTGAACTGACAGAGGAGAAGGCCTGGACAGACCAGTAAGTTGTTTACGTAGAGCCTTGATCTGAACTTGAACTACTAAAGTTGTTTGAAGCATGATAAAGTCATATTGCCTTAATTGTCGTTTAATTTTGAATGAGAAAACTGTATGACTAAGTCCAGAATTACGAGGAGCCCGACAGCGAAAGTCTCTTTCTCACCAGGGGTTGGCTCGGCCAAAAACTTTCAGGATTCCCGGCATTAGACCATCCTCAAGTCGATCCGCTAGGTCTACATGAAGCTGATGGAGGATTAGATGCTGCACACTTTGTGCAAGAACTCGACGACAATATAATTCGTGGACCAGCGTGTGAAGTAGATATTCGAAGAAACCATTTTCAATGAGCGCTAGATCATCCTAGAAAAACTTTTTAAAAAATACCAGGAGATGAAGAGCGAGTCTTTGGCCGACAAGAAGAATATCGAGAGAATGGAGCACCTCTTGAGATAGCAGGATGCTTTCCTTTCCAGGGCCAAGCAGGAGCTCTTCACGCTAAAGGGCGAGCTGGAGTCGGCTCACAATAAGAGCAAGGAGTTGGCTGAGCGCTAGAATTCATGGAAAGAGAATCGGGTAAAACTTTAGAGCTAGCTCCAATAACTAAAGAATGAGCGTAGCCAGCAGAATAGAATCAAGGTTAACAACAGGGAGAAGGACGTTATGAGCCTATAATAAAAATTTAACTCTCTGGAGAGCAGAGTCCAGGAGAAGGAGAGCAAGATGTTCGAAAGTCTGGCAGAGCTCGCCAGGCTCAAGCCGGAAAATGAGTTCCTAAGAGGCACGCTCAAGGATAAATAGCTGGAGATTAGTGCTCAGCGCAAAAGGTTCTAAGAGCTGGAACGCTAGCTATTCAAAAAGAATTAAGCATTGACACAGTACTCCATCGATATCAAAGTCAGATCAAGAGACCTTGAGGAGAGGGAATCACAGTTCAGGGAGCAGGCCAGATAGTTGCATGAACTCAGGCAAACCAGGATTAAGATGGAATAGCAATTCCAGAGGCAAGTGGATTAAATGAAAAGCTCGTTCGAACAAGACCAACAACAAACTCGGGGACTGATTTAATAGTACAAGAATAGCAGTCGCTCTAAACTATAAGGCTACAAGAAGAAAGTGGTTGACTACAAGGACCGACTCAAGAAGAAGTAGCATGATCTTTAAGAACTATAGTAGTAACTGCAGTCGAGCAGGAGGTCCTACATGACTCTGTAGTAGAAAGTGTAGAGTCTTATCCAAGACTATGAAGTAAAGATCAACGAAATCAAGAACTCCAAGGAAAAGGACAAGCTTGACTTCTAAAGGAGGCTGGAGTCTCAGCTTCATTAGCTAAAGTACCATTATTAAGCCATATACGATTAGAGGGTCAGGGATCTGCAGCACTAATGCTTTAACCAAATCAGCAATCTAAAGGAGGAGGCTCGCGAAAAGGCACTTTAGCTGGAAGGAAGGGCTAAATCGCATTAGCAATCTCTGATGAACTCAAAAAGTCAGTAGCTGAGTTAAAAGAACTCGATCATCGAAAGACTGACATCAGATATCCTTGACAGGTAAACCAAACTCAGATAAATGAAGCTCAGAATGTAATTTTCGGATGAAATCAAGAGCCGGTTCTAAAAGTCCATGGAGAAGGCATCAGCTAAACTCTAGGAAGACGAGACACTGATCAGGTAACTGAGGGCCAAGAACTTGAAGTTGGAGGAAGGCAATGAGTAAATCTAGCGGATGCTCGAGAAAGCTTAGAAGCAACTGACTGAATAGGTTAGCAAGCGAGTCAAGTCGTTGCAGGAGCGGAATTAATAGCTGCATAAACAAATCGAAATCCTTTAGAAATAGAAATCAAACCTTAAGGAAAAGTTGTAGCGATAATCACACGATAAAGCCAGGGAGCTTTAGCTCGTCAAGATAGAAACAGACAGTTACAAGGCCGAACTTAGCAGGGAAAAACTAAGGCGTGAGGCTGCAGAGGATGAACTCAAGTCCAGCATCAAGCAGCTCAAAGATCTCGACAAAGCATCTTAGAGCGAGCTTTCGCATCTTAGAGAAAAGCTAGCAGAGGAGAAGAATAAGAACGAGAATATCCACTACCGACTCCAGCGATCGGACGGTGAGTTAAGCCAGGCCTGCAGGAAGATTTAGCTGCTGCAGAGCAGTATTTAGACTCAATAGAATAGTGCAGGGCTCAGGATCGAAGAGATGGAGATCACCATAAGGAATCTATAGTAGTAAATATAGGGCAAGGATGCGTAGATAATTTAGCTGTAGGAGAGTATCACCGCCTATCGTAGAAAATTCAATGAATTCGCAGGCTCGGTGGGCAAGTTCAAAATCTTTTTCAGGAAAAATACTTTAACGGAACTGCAGCAAGTGAGAGTGCTCAAAGAATCCATCCGAGAGGAGTTAAATATGCATAAGAAGGCCATAAAATTATAGTTTGGAATCAAGGTTATTGAGAGCGTCAATGCAATCAAAGAAATATTTGAAGTCCAGTTCAAAAAGCTCAGAACCTAGATTGAATAGCAAAATGCTTTGATTAAGAAGCTAAAATAGGAAAACCTCAAATTTAAGGAGTCATCCTAAAAACAAAATCAGTTGGTCCTCCAACAAAACGAAAACCTTATCAAATTGGATAACGAAATTCAAAAAAAAACGACTCGCATCGAGCTCCTTGAGAACTAGCTAAAAAATGCTGGATTGCTCGCAGAGAAGACGAATCTTGCTAAAGCCAGTTTAGAATAGACAATCGAAAAATTAAGGGCCAATGAAACTGAATCCAAATCCTACTCCAACAGGAATTAAAGCAAGCTTCGCTAATAGAACGAGGGCATACGTAATTAGCTACAGCTCCTCAAAAAGCAAAAGGAGAGGGAACTGACTTAGTTGCGAGCCACCTACGATAACAAGCTATAGACAATGAGATAGGCCCTGAAAAATTTCAAGACCTTGTGGGAAATGCGTTCTGGTAGTGTCTAAAGCTAGATCAAGGAGCTGAAGTAGCAATTCCGCAGCTTCGAGAAGAACGAGGTTGAGTAGAAGTAGGAGAGGATTAATTCGCTTCAAGAGAACGTCGCCTACTTGTAAAACCAGCTGAACAGCTTTAATGAGTCCATTAGGAGGCAGAGCGAAAGCTAGGCCAGCATTGGCAAGAAGTGCAACTAGCTAAGCTACGCCCTTGAGAGGCTCAGGAAGTAGTATGAAAATTAAAAAAGCCACTCATCTTCCCTCGAACGGTAGAACAAAGACCTGAAGAAGACCCTCTAAGACGTAAACTTCACGCTAAAAGAGAGAGAGAAGGAGAAGGCGCATCTGGATAAGGTGGTTAGGAAAAGTTTCAGCAACTTTCAGAGTGAAAACGTGAAAATCGCAAAGAACCTCGACAGGTAGACTAAGGAGCTAACCGAAAAGGTGAAGTAGCTCAAGTCTTTCAACAGCAAGCTAGTGTATTAGTGAATCAATCAAAATTTTTTGACCCTCCTTATTCCCAATGGAGAGTTCCTAGTTTGCTTTTAGTTTTTTAACTGCCTTCTTTCAGGACTGCGCGAGACCCCCAGCCTTTTGGGAGACACCTTTTCCTTTTCCTGGATTTTCTAATAAAGTTTGAATTAAAAGTAATTTTATTAAGGCTTTAATTAGACTGGCTGTGGGCAGACTGTAATTTTGGAATTTTGTCTCAGGGGCAAAAGTTGTACAAGGTGGAGCTGAGGCTTAACCTATTAAGTAAGAGGAGGTGATTTTGGTCTAAGAGGGACAAGTGGGTTTGCATCCAGTTTTATCTTCAGAGGGATTAACTATGGAGAAACTGGCCTCCTGCGATCAAACTGTTGTTAAAAAATAATCTATTTTACAGATGTACTGGCTGTTTAGTCAATATTCTTTTGTTTAAGTGGCGTTAATAAGCATATTTTTTACAGAGAATCTTGTCGTTTCTACAGGAGAGCTGTGCATTTCGATTATGAAACTTGACTCACTTGCTTGAGAATCTGCACCGATTTGCAAAGCCAAGTTTTGGAGTGAATTCTGCGGATGAGTTGTAGCAACCTTTAAATTCTAGCAAAGGCGGTCTTGGCCTGACAGTTAAATGAGTTCATGGATTGCATCATATTTTTTTTGCATCTCCCTATGAAAACGCTTGTCAGTCTTTAAAGTCCCTTTTTAAAAATTAAAAATTTATACAAACTTTTTAAATCATCCACAAATTATCCTTTATGTTTGGCAGAGAAGCAAAGCGACAAAGTTGCCAGCCTGCTACATATTTTAGATTGTTACGACAGGCTTTCCAGGCGCCTGAATAATTAGGAGGAGGAGGCTGACTAGAACCGGTGAGCCAAGTGCGTAAATGTTTATAGAAAGAAGAGAAGCTGTTTGCGGATAAGCACAACCTTTCTGAAATTGTCAATAATTTTTCTTTTCATTAGATTTGTGAGTATTATATTTAATTTATTCAACTGTCTGACTTTGTTTTACTGGCGCCACTCGTAACTAAAGGAGCTATACATCCCCTCATTTTAATAGTCTCCTACTTTTAGCAGTTTTGAGGTACGGCTGTTCTGGCTCGAAAAGCTGGTCGTTGAGTGCTTTAACTTGGACTCTTTTCTAAGGAGAAACAGGTAAGACATGAGCCTGATGTTCTGCTTAAAGATGAGCTTTTAAATTTTATTGCACATGATCTGGATGCTCAATCTGCTGACTCTATTAAAGATTGAAGCTTTCCTGTTTTTGGGTAAATAGTGAGAAGAGAGTCGCTCACTTACCCTAGCACTCTCTAGTTTCGGGGCTGAAAAGTAGCTTAGTTTTTTGTTGTTGGAATTCATAATTTTATTTATTCGTTCAAAAATCAGTGATTTTACTTTCCTTTCAGTTTTCGCAGCTGTTCCTCTTGCTACTCCAGTCTTCGTTGAAGTTACCCGCACTTCTAAAGGCTGTAGTTCGTTCCAGATTTCCTTAATTCAATTATAGTCCTGTTTTTTTAGCGGAGGAGTGTCTGGAACTGGGTGAGTTTTTCTGCATTTTCGTCGGCAGTCCTTTTGGCAAGAGTTTCAATATTGGTGAGTTGCTACTCTATGTTCAAATACTTCTGGTGCAGCAAGTCAATTTCGTATTTGAGAGATGTATTTTCCTGCTCCAATTATTTTTTACGGACTTAAAGAAGGTCGTACAGCTCAAGATGTGGCTTCATTGCCTCGAAAGTTTAATTTTTGGCTGAAATCTAGCGCTCTAATAATTATAATTTCTATTGAAGCCTGATAAGCTAAACCTCTTTGCTGTCCTTCTCGCTTAGCTTCTGGGTCAAAATCTAGCACTACCGCTCTTTGGCGGCGAGGTCAACTTCCAGAATCGACAACTTTTGGAACTCCCTGGAGTGCTCTATCTAGAAGACTGTCTGCCGTTACTTAAGATTCTTCATCGTGCTTTTCAGCAGAGTGATTTCGCCTCTCAATTTAGTGTTTTAAAATAGTTGATGCTTTAATTTGGCCTAGGCCTGGCTCTCCTTTTATTTTTCTTTGGCCTGCTCGTTCTTCTTAAATGCGAAATCCTTTATCTTTAGGCTCAGCTTGTGCTAGAGCCGTTCGTTCTATTACAGCAGCTAAGTAATCTTCTCCGTCAGCTCTTGGATTTGAAGCGTCTTCTATTCCACCAAGTGCTTAAACTACTACTCGTACTTTTTGACAAGCTTTTGCTGTTATTCCGCGCTTTGCAAGGAGTTCTTGCATTCCAAGGCCATGGACTTGAGCTAATTTTTGTAGAGCGTGATGATGGTGGCTTCTCTCTGATGCAACTTGCGGGAAAGTGTCAAGGAGTGACTGAGATATGTGAGGAGGGACTAGGAGTGCTCCTCCTCGTCCTCCTCGTAGATGGTGGGCTGAGGCCTGTTGTCGGGGAGTAAAACTGCTTCCCTATAGAGTTGATCTTGGTGATCGTCGAAATCAGAGAGTTAGAGTGCCAGCTTTTGGATGAGGTCTGCCAGTTTCGCCCGGCTTTCATTGTTTAACGATTTCATTATAGTCCATCACCCTTCGATTAAGAGCTTTTTCTTTAGCACTCGTCCCCTGATCTCCTACAGCTTAGCCAGCTGTTCCTGCTAAGCTCTCATTGATTCTATCTTCTTCTGGGCTGTAAGGCGGCTCAGCGAGTCTCTTTGAGTGGTGCTAAGCATCCTCCTAAGCCGATTCCACAGCTGCTTTCTCTACCCTTCCAGTCTGCAAGAAGAGGGACGACAGCCTTTTTCCCTGGCTTCGATCAATTCAGCTGCCTTGATTTTATCTTTATTCAATTTAACAAGCTGCCTGAACTTAATTGTGTCTCTAATTTAAGGGTTTGGCTCGTCAACCTAGCTTTTGGAATCAGGGCGGAACGGCTCGATTTGTCTGCCTAGCCTACTGGACTCGCGCTAAAGTTTGGAGTTGAACCATTTTTGCTGCAGAGCACTCTTCCTCTCCTATATTTTTTATCCAGTGCTTATGTAGTTTTAGTGACGTCTTTGGACCTCCGCTTTGATAGTGGCTCTTCTGCTCAAATTCTATTGCTAGATTTAGCTCAGCAAGGGTCGGTAAACTTGTTAGGGCACTTCTCTTGCTTTGAAGGCGGGAGTGTTAATTTTTTTTTCTGACATGGAACTACGGAGCAACTGATAATTCTTGTGCTTCTCCTTTAGTTAGTGGGCCCTCTGCTGTCTTTGTTCTGCACGCTGCTTCTATTTCTATTGGCTGCACTTAAAAATAGACTATAGCTTTTATAAATCTGGAGGGGGTATTGCCCTGAACGGGAAGAATTGCTCTTGCTATTTTAGCTGCCTCCTCGAGAGTTCCTCTTACAAACGACGATAGCGGATGGAGTCTGGCCTGACTCCTCCAGGACTGATGCGGAAAGGCTCTGGTGCCGTTATCTTGTATCGCTTGGACTCGATCAAATCCTGTCTCTTCTTCTTCTCAATGATTCTGCCCTTTTTGAGATTCTTAATCCTCTCCAATCGTTAGTTTTAGTCGTCTTAGTGCTCTATTTAAATGCTGCGGGGCAGTATAAATTCAGCAGGGCTAGGGTTGGGACGGCCTTTTATTGATAGGAACATCAACACTTCACTCAGCGATACGTAGTTTGGGGCTTCAGTCGCCATCCGGTTCAGAGCTTAGCTCACGGTCTAGACAGGCAAGTCAACAGTGGGAAGCTAGCGGACGCGATACTTTTCAAATACAATGAAGTTAGAGTCTGCTGTGAGTTTCTCGTAAAATTACTTTTTATTAACAAAAATCTCGAAGACCTTGCACCTTTAGAAGACCTTAGCCACAATCTAAAGGTACTTAAATGGAAGCGCGCTTCCAAAGGAGGAGTCTAGCCGGCCCTGGGCTAATCGCCTTTGGTACACTCTTAGCCTGCTTTTCTTTACAAGCCATTTGAAATTTAGAATCCAATCTAAAAATTCCTCCTAGCTAATCTACTTGATCTAGTTCTGAAATTACAATTCTAGAAGCAGCTCTTAAAACTGCAGCTGCTTTTTCAACGAATTGAAGCTGATCACCGGACTTGTGAACTTCCTATCTTTCATCGACTGCTTTGATAGAAAGCCCACCAGCCGTTGAATGTTGACTTTTCCCAAACAGAAAATATCAAGCTCGGAAAAAGCAGTTTCAAAAAGTTTGAAATAATACTGGCCTCCGATGAACTAAACTTTGAGGCACTTCTGACTCTGTATGATCTGATGGAAAAGACTATCAGTGTCGAATAAGTGTAGAGTTTAACCGTCGACAACCCTCCTAGGCAGGGTCAGAAAGCGGGCAAAATCTTCAAGCTCGAAATGCTCTGAAGACTTAGTCCGAAAGGTCTTGATCTCTTAGCCGATGTTCTAAGGATCCAGGTTGAAAAGGAACATTAAATCTTTCTTCTTTATTAAGTAATTGTAGACGTTTTGTCTGCGCAGGCCCTCCTTTTTTAGCTCTTCGTAATTTTACTCGATCAGCGAGTGCAGAGTCTAGTAGAAATAACTGTCCGAAATCACCTTTGTCCCGCCCTGTCTTGACTTCGTCTACAGGCTCTCCAGGTCTGAGTCCTTTTCCAAATCATGCACATGAGAGCTGATGGGCAATTAGGTCGAATGTTCGTCTAAACACCATTTTTCTTTCAGAAAAAGCTTGAATGCCCTCTCGAAATTAATTTGATCGCCATCTGATTTTTTCGATGTGGCTGGTTTTTCAAAAATTTCCAAGGAAGTGCGATAGGGACAAGCCATCTATTCCTTGACATTACTGGGCTATTTAGTGATGGCTATCTCCCCCTTGATCTTCATGTTCATAGTCTGAATGGAACTATAAATACCGTCAATACACTTTTTCTTTTGGAGAAGGTAGTCGCCTTTGGCTGCGATTTCCTGCTATTGGAATCGGAGGGTCTTCTGCATTAAAAGGGTGAGCTGATGCTCATCGAGTGACATAATTTATTTATCACAGATTTTACTATTCGTAGGAATCAACAAGCCCCACTCGATGCACATTTTTGACCTCTCCGTCGAATTTGCTGTTATTGAATTTCTTTATCATGTCCTCCATCAGCTGCTCTCCGATGCTCCCCTTGCTCAGAATCATCACGTCGAGATCATTGTGCTACCTGCACAGCCGAGCTCCGTACCCTGTGTACACCAGTGAGGCCTTCACTTTCCTTAGCTTATTGAGCTATATCATTTCCTTGACACCCGTTTCGCAAATGACCACAACTTTACTACCTTGGCTGACTTCATTCTCGGTGAGGGAGATTAGATGCTCGATCCCTATTGCCGAGATGACCGGGAGCTTAAGATTTTCGATGAGCTTGTAGAGGGTGTGCTGGACGGAGGTAGCAAGGATCACTGATACATTATTCATGTTGTTAATTATTAGCTTTGCATTCGGACAGAAATACAAATTCAGCAGTCACAACTAGTATCAGATCCGCTAAACTTAGAATCTCACGCCTCTGAAGAGGCAGGTCTTGCTCGAGCAATACCTGTGTATATACAATCCTCTAACATCTTTGCTTGTCTCCCCGGGGGATATTCTTTAATTCGAGGTGACCTAGATCCCTAAGGGGTCGGTCTTCATGGTGGTTACTCACGATGAGCCGGTAAACATGCTCGCTCTGCGCTAACTGCACGGAGAAACAGAGCTAAAAGTTTCCACAGATATCGACTTCGGGGATTTTATATTGACTAACAAACAGTCGATCCATAAATAAACAAAACCGAAATATGTGAGCCCGATCTGCAAACTGCACGGAAAGGGCCCCGACATGGTCTTCTTCATGCGAGAGCCCAGTCTAAACATTTACTTCTGCAATGAGAAGGTCGAGCTGAAAAAGGAGATGAACTAGTTCTAAATTCTCTCGAAGCTAGATAGCTGTAGCAAAGCTACCAATACAAAATAGCAGCAGTTTTATCTGAATGGCTATCTCGTCCTGGCAGTTGTCATCAGTGCGCTGCTGCTCTGACTTAAATCATCACATCTTCATCTTGTCAAAATCAAGCTACCCGGGCTAGGCTTGGCCCTGTGGCTAGCTCTCCATAATGTTCAGATCCTCAAGGAGCTCCGCCAATCGAACTTCGCCCTCATTCAAGTCGCTCTCATGCTTGGGATCGACTTCAACTCCTTCCTTCTTGTAGAGTGCAACGTTTTTCCTTAGCTCAGGGTCGTTCTCCAAATCCTCGAGGAACTCCTCATAGTCTTTCTCCTAACGCTAGGCTGCCTTTTTCTTCTTCTTTTTGCCTTCAACTATCATGCCTTATTACTCCAGTCGCTTGAGTTTGAATATCCGGCTCTTTCGCTTCTTCTCCACTATCTTTTTTACCAGGATAATCTAGCTGTAGAGGTCGTTCTAGATACCCATTGTGCCCAGGTCGAAGGCTAGCACATCAACACCCAGTGGTAGAGTAAGGTGCGTTTTCACATCGTGCAAGGAATAGTCGCTTAATCGCATCACGGTCACATCGCTTATCTTGTCGATCAGCCGATCAGAATATGAGTGGAATGACATATGTTGTGACTTCTTCCCCTGCTTCTAAGTATCTACTACCTGGAAGAGTGTGCCTGACTCCTTGATATTCATGATTGAGATATCCTTCTCGTGGTGGAAGTATTGGATCGAATTCAGATGAATCATTTTTAAAGTCTTGGGGTCGACAAGGTGGATAGCCGATGCGACCTTATGGCAGAGTAGGATCTGTGAGCAGCCTCCCAGGACCGTCGCCAAGGATTTGGGGATCGTAATCAAGTCGTCCTTGCAGATAGCAGGAATCTACAGCGAAAAAACGTACTTATAGTTGTAGATGTTGGAGTGCTGGTCGTGGGAAATTAGTTGCTTCGAGAGTTTGACATTGCATGGCAGCAGTTCTCCTAAGAAGTCGATTAGCCTGCGGGCATGCGTTTGGTTTTTAAAGAAGAAGTCGATCCCGTCTTCGACCTGCTCGATTTTGAGAAACTTGTCATGGACATTGTGTTTGAGGATAAGCTGCTCGATATAGAAGAAGGTCTTCTTATTCCTGGCGCGCTGTCGGACCTGTACACAGGCCCCCCAGATGTGGGGAGTGAATTCCTTTTTACAGTCCTCACACTGAGTGAAGTTCTATGCGAATTAGGCAACAAAAGTCTGCTCCAGAAGCGACCCCTTGTCCAGCTCTTTTCTGACTGTGATTTTGATCTTTATGCGCTTGCTGTGCGCTTCTGTCCAGACGAAGTTCGCGTCGATGATCTTTAGTTTGTTCAAGCCTCTGATCTTCTTCAAGCACAGTGAAAGCAGCTACTTTGATTCTCGCTCGCAGTGGATCCATGGCGGTCTTAGGTAGCGGTGGCAGAACCTGCAGAAGTGAAGGACGCTCTCCTTGGTCACTCCGATGGTGATATCAGACTGGGAGGTGAGACAATTGGAGCAGATGTTAGCATTGGTGGTGGCGGGGTCGAACTTAACAGCGCAGATGGGACAGAGAATGAGACTGTGAGTGAGCTGGAGAGGAGGTTTGATGACTTAGGTTTCCATCTGTTGAAATTAAAGCAGATAATGTAATAAAAAACAGTCTGGATCATTCAGAGATGACCAACGCACTTGATCGACTACACCAGGCTCCACCGTTTCTTCCAACCGTTTGCCAATATTTTTAGTTGCATCAGCATGTTCTCGTATTGCTATTCTCGCTACTGGTAGAGGTAATGCACATAGCTGAGCTTTTCTGTGAGCAGCTCGATGCACTGCTATTTGGACCTTGCTGAGTGCCTTTCCTATTGAAGGTAATTGATGATTTTGAAAATTTCCTAAGCAGAGCGGAGGCTGGACTTCAGTTTGAACAGATTTTCTCTGAACTTGTTTTGGGCTTCGATCTACTTGGCCTCGTCGAATATTTTTTCTGAGATGATGATCTATGACTACTCCCACCTGTTTTTGTAAAGAAGAAAGGAGGTCTCCATTTGGTTCTTTAGAGTCGTTTGATGCAAGAGTTCCTGCTAAAGAATTTCAATCCTTTAGAGCTACTTTTAGAGCTCATGAACCCTCTGTTAGTACGAGCAGCTCAGAACCTCTAATTACTTGTTGCGAGTCTCGAGTTGTCTCTCTTTATTCTGGAGATCATTGAGGTGCTTGCGAGTCAGTATGAGCTACTGCTGCAGAGTGATGACCGTCTTCTCCAGTTCCTCACACTTGCTTTCTAGATCCTAGCAATGATTCCTGATGCTAAAATATTTATTTTTATAATCCCTCAGATCGAATTCTATTGTTTAGAGCAGTTCTTCCTTCTGCCTGAGCTGCTTCTTCAGCAGGACTAAATCCTGTTGCATAATGGTGAATCGGTTGTATTTGGGCTCAGGGAGTATCGTTTAAGTTTTGTTCACTTGCTACACATAATTTTAATTAAAAGCCACTGATTTGCCTCCAATCGTGCGTTTATTTATTGACACATTGGAAATCTTGCTGACTGCCCTCTCGGGCTAGGCATTCAAGGTGATGGCCTCCTTACTTTTTAGTTCATCATTTTCGCTTGGCTGTGAATTGATAGAAACGAAGCTTTTGAACGAGACGTGTTGGAACATGGTCTTGGAATTGATAGGTTCTTTGCGCCGTTGCTTTAAAATTGCGGAGTTCACTAAGTGTTCAGCTGCTGTTAATTTATTCAGGGATTTTTTCATATAATTAAATATAATCTTTTCATACAATTAATAAAATCAACCGAGTTTGTTCAGCAGCAGGGCTGACCACACATCCTCACTTGTTGCTCGCTAAATTTAGGCCCACGGTTATTGCAGTCGACTCCGTTCTCGCATTCCTTGCGTCTTAAGATTTTCGATGTCCAAAATGCACAATCCGAACTGGCACTCGTGCATACCATTCAATTGTGTGCGTAACCGCCTAATATATGTGAAGTATTTTTTGTCTTTTTCTTTGAACTTGAGAAGACTCAGAATGGTTGACTCGGCAGGGTGAGCAGAGGTATGATTCAGGAGCCTAAGGTGCTCGAGGAGGGAGTTGAGGACAGCCCTTTCCACAGGTTGAATTTCCATTAAATTGGTTCAAAGCTGAGTCTAGGTTTATTCGAACGACTTTATAATGATAAACTCCCGTTAGCCTGCCCAATAAAGATTTCCGCTAATCTAGCGCCAGCCCAAAAGCAGCTACAGCAATATATACGGGAACCCACTGAACTTTAAAAATGGGCTGGAAGTGACTATGGGCGCAGGGGAACTCCGTTTTTAAGCAACTCCCAAAAAACCCAAATATTCCGAGAACAAGCCAATTAAACAAACATCCACAAGCTAGAGACTCAATTCGATAAGGAATTTGACCAACAAAATCAGATCCGTCATTGATAAGCCAACTGAGTTCTTCTTGGACTACAGGTCTGATCGTAAACTCCAGCTCTAGTTCACAGCGCCTCTCAATCAATTTTAGTATGACTCTCCTGTGCATAGGGTGCATTAATTTTTCGATGAGAGAATTACTCTGGCCGAGACTCTCACGCTGAGGCCGCAGGGCGATGGGGTTGATGAGGAGGGCATAGATCGCTGCAAAAAATTGTTAGACGATTGGAAACGGACCTACAAGGAGATCAACTGCCAGAATAAATAAAGAACTTGAGTAACTCACTACCTAGTGGCCGGTTTTTTGTGGACGTGCGACTTGGCGTATTTGGGAAGGTTGCTTAGCAGACTGGGCATATCGTAATGGAAGGGACCAGGCTGCCGTTCTTAGCTATTTTTATACCTTCTATCCTTTGTGAAAGAGACGCCTTGAGTCTTATAGAAATCATTATAATAGTGTCCAGGGCCAACAAGGCCTGCCTGGTCCGAAATGAAACGCTATGATTTTCTGAAGCTCGCTCCCTTAGAGTTATGCTCCTTTTAAATTTAGTAGTCTGATGGGCCAGGGGTTTTTTAGTAGTTGTTTTTTATTCTTTTTTATCTCCCTATCCTCATTTGCAAACGTGATGTCCTGAACTCGCTGGCATAATCGGCAGGCCCTGGGAAATTCCTCTTGTCGTAGATCGGTTGCCGCTGTGAGTTACCGATTGTTGTTGGACTTTGATTTTTTAATCTGCTTTAGTAGGTGCCTGGGCCAGGAACTTCCTAATCTTTTGAAAAAAGTTTTTTTTCTCTAGAAAATTTGAACCCCCTTTGGAACCGGCTTGTGAGGGAAGTTTGATTGAGCTGATAGTGGTCGGGACCCGGGGTTATATATTAGGGGTGACTCTGCTCGATCTTTGATGCAATCGAGACTCCTTTGCGAAATGACGACTGTTAGTTTTGATTATACTGACCAGCTGGTAAGACCGATACGCCCTGGATTCTAAGATTTGGGTGATTGGCGGTTCGACTTTGGGATTGAGACTCCTTTCTTTTAGATTATCGAGTTGTTTGGGTTGTATTAGCCTGGCCCCGGCACTTATTCGGCAAGTCCCTACCACCTGCCAGCCCTATTGAAGCGATGCGACCTCTCTGAATGTCTGCTTGATGTTTAATAGTGACCTGGCCCCGGCTAAATAGGGAGTCGACTACCAAAATATTTTCGCTTCATCGAGACTAATGGTGATCGGGAAGAGAGAACAGGGTCGTAGCAGCCTGGACCTGGCGTATCCTGCTTGCTTAGGCTCTACCTTGGTGAGTTTCCGATTGAGACTGACTTGCCTTTTCTGGAGAAAGTCTAATAGGCACCTGGGCCTGGAGTAATATCAATACTAATTTCCTTAGAGGCCAGCGAGAAGGACTGAGTATGTGAGTAGCTGTACTCGGGCGGATCATAGTAAGGGATGTCAAGATTCCTGTGCAATTGTTTGGTGTGATGAGGGATTGAATAGGCAGGTGCACTTAATTTGTTCATATTATGGATAGCAACGGCTGTGGAATCATAACTCTTCTTTTTTGATCTGCATGAACGAACGAAATCTCTAGATTTCGCGGTCTATCGCCCAGCTACTTGGGTCCTGCCTTTAGGCTCCCTTCATTTCTATTGTTGAATTCTATTGTGGCTTTCGCTCTATTCTTTGCTACTAGGAGGCTGACATGACTGAAAGTACTGAGACTGGCTTCTTCTCTTCCTTCATCCGCAGGATGACTCCGCCGAGCTGCTTTTCCTAGTGTAGGTTTTCGATATTCTTAAGCCTGAAATTACAAGGGTCCCTGTGCCACTCGACTTAGAGTCGATCATCGGGGTCAATGTAGTCGGCTAGACGCCCTTTCTAGTTCAGATTGACGATTAAATCTTTTCCCTTTTTATGGCTTTGCTCTTATTGTAGCTAAGCTATCTAGCTTTTGAACATCTTTTATTGGTGACGAGAGGGTTTCACACCCACCTTTAAATTGGGTTGTCCTTACTCTGAAATTCGCCGGAGCAGGTCTCTGCGGTTCAGCAAGCCTGTCTTCCCACCTTTTGCGTTCTTTACTCTATTTGTGGCTAAAAACAATTATTAGAACAGAGCGAGGTAGCAGCTCACCTATAAAACGCTCTCAATTGACAGGAAAATTTATGGTTTGAGGTTGGATATGAACTAGTTTTGAAAGCTGCTGATGGCCTTGCTGGAGCCTAGCTACTTCTCTACCTCGAAAATGACCCAGAGGCGTGCGAGCAGGGTCTGGTAGGGCAGGATGGCAGGTTTGGTGTTGACTAGGCAGTAGTCTGAATTGAAAACTTCCTACTCCTTTATAAACGACTCTCTTTTGATTTAGAACTGGGTGAATCGCTGCTTCATCTAATTATTTAGCAGGACAAGCTCGGAGTCGATGCGAAGGGAGTCAGGTGCAACCCGCTGGGGCTGCAGCCTTAGGTTTTTAGCATCATAGAGGCTCTCGAAGGACTAGCTGTGCAGTAGTTTGTTTATAGTGCCTTTTGTTATTGTCAGCTCTTGAGGGCTAAATGTCTTTAGTAGCTATTCTAGCATTCCTTAATACCGCCGCCGCTCCATCTGGATTATCTCCTTCTTGTTGAGGTTGGAGCCGGCCAGTCGTCCTTCCTTCAGAGATACTGGTCCGAAGCCTTTATAACCTTCCCCCAGATTCAGGATCTGCTCGACCCACAACCCTAATTTTTTGGCCCATATGAGGAGTATGAGTGACTTATGCCCCCTCTTGAGCTGGCTGTGTCCATCTTTGATTTACAGCTAATTTTTAATCCTCAAAATCTCTTAGATGAACGGTTAGCCTGCATAGGACGAGAGCTCGACCGTTACATCGTGCCAATGTCTGTATTGATTCACCAAAGGCACTCGCTCAACGTACCTTTTCCTGATGAGTCCAGCGTAGGCGATCCTTAAGAGAGCGTTGGGAGAGTTATGCTTGATATGGAACTTGCCAATGGAGGTGTGGCAGAGGCTGATGGAGCAGGAGACGAGAGGGACGCCAAGTATGGAGTAGCAGATATGCTAGTTCACCCGTGATATAATCTATTAAGGGTATGTCTATATTCCTAGGAGCTTGGCCTTAAGGTCGTCTAGCATCGGGCTGAGTAGCTTCAAGAACATGTCCTAAAGGTGTTGGGTGTTGCCCAGCACTATGTAGCGGTGCAATTAATTGCCCTGGAGGTCCTTATCCAGGAACTTTACTTGCGTCATCACCTTCAGATCAGACTGGGCGAGCAAGCTGGTCAGCTCTAAGTGGCCTCCGGGCTTGACTACCATCAAAACTTACGAGCGATTGGTGTAGTAGGCCTGAAGCTAAGTATTTCTGCTTTGAATAAGCTACCCAGCGAGTTGTTTATTGACTAACATAAGTCTTGAGTGGGTGAGAATGAATCCTAGTTTTTGGAGGACTCGCTTGATTTCTTAGCTAGTGGAGAGGCAGCCCGGCTTGACAAGCAATAATGAGTGCTGGAAGAGAGCTGCTTCCTCCTGGATAGAGGCAGCAAAGAGATCGGTCTGAAAAGGATTTTGAGTGACGAATGCCAGGTAATTGAACGAGGAGGCTCTCAGTTCTTAAAGAAGGTATTATTTTCTCCTTATTGAAAGCTACTTCGATGCTTTCGGAACCTAAAGGATTTTTTGCGAGGTGAGGTCCTTGACGAACGTCGGAAAAGCCCGCACGCCGATCACAGCCTTGGAAAGATCGATTAGTCGGCTCACTCCTTCGAACACTCGGTACTCCTGGGTCTTCAGGAAGACGTTGTAGAAGTGACGATCGAGGTACTCGCTGTACAGCCTCCCATTTTATTAGAATTAAAATGTTAAATTCTAAGCTAAGTTACCTGCGAAGCCTACTGGGCCTAGACTCTGTCCTTCGAGGATGAGTTTGGCTTCCAGCAGAGCATTCAACTTTGACATGACGACCACCTGGCAGAAACCTGGGCCGACGATGCTGCGGTATAGTTCATCTGCTTGAAGACCCTCAACGTTAGCAGCATAGTCAATCTAACTCTCAGAAAGAACCGTGAGTTTCCTACTAACAATGGTAAAGTTGTTGAGTCTGAATACATTTAGGACCAGCTAGTCGTAGCAGCTCTTTGCTAGCAATGGCTTTAACACTAACACAACTCTCTCTCCTTTTCCCTAGAAATCCTCCTCAACTTCGATGAATCTGGCACCGTTGAGACTGATCGGAAGAGTGGGTCCCAGTCTGGCGGCCAGCTGCTGGCATGTGTTTGCTGAGGCCAGGAACGGAGAGGGCTTGGGCTCGGACTACAAAGGGATATACTTATTGAAGTAGAGGTAGTCTTTCAGCTCGAACTCATCCTTCCTGCTGGTCTTCTGCATGAAGATCCTAGAATACCTGACCTTAAAGTGGTCCTAGAAGAAGGCCTGACAATCAGCCAAGCCCCTCAGCTGGTCGCCCGACTCGTGTATCAGACTCACTCCCTCGAAACGTCTCTTGGAAATGAAGCTATCAAGCAAAGCCCGAGAAGGCCTCTCCTCCTTGACAAGTAGTACTCTGTAGGCCCACTAAAGATTAAGTCTGTCCTGGACATGCTTGATCAGCATTAAGGATTTCCTATCCATCTCCTCCTCTTGGATCAATCCCTCCTCGGATGACCCCATCCTCTTCAACATCTTCTTCAGATTACCCAATCTAGCGTCAAAGTCGAGTTTCCTTTCAATGTCTTTCTCAACAAGGAGTTCAGAGATGCAGAGCTTGCCGATTACATCTCTGGCAGACAAGGACTATTACTCGAGACAGCTCTGCCCGAACTAGCTAAGGGTTTCAACCAGCCGTTAGTAATTTCTATTGAACTAAGTCTTCTCCTCAACCCCGAAGATAAGCACTTTGCCTCTGAAGTTCAAGTGAGACTCGTTTAAAGTTGTTTTGCTCAACTCATTCCAAAGTTTCCGGCTGGGGGTAGTCGAGTTCTGCAGCAGTTTATGAGCTGTCATAGGGCAATTGCAGTTACGACAGTTTAGCACGCCTCTCTTTAAACTCGGTTTTGATACGTACAGTAGACATTTATCAGAGCAGAGGAGACAGCCGCCTCTTCTTACAGAGAAAAAGGTAGAATGTCCAGCTTGGAGGACTGTCAGCTAATTATGGAAGGCAGGCTCCTTCAGAATCGTGGGCTCGACCTAATCTTTCTGAGTTGGCGGAGGCTCTGACGCTCTGGCAAGGAAATAGCGGTGATCCGCAGAAGCATTGTAAAGTTCGGAGTGATTAGCGAGTGGGTGCATTTAAATTGAGATGAGCAAATTGAGAGATCCCTGCGAGGTCAAGCTTGATATCATCTAGACTAGCCTCCTTAGGCTCGAAAGTCAGGCCAAGGCACTCCGCAATCTGGAATTGCCCCCAGTCCCCCTCCTCCTGCAGGAGCACCTGCAGGTGCAAAGATTCAGGGAGCAAATGGAGGAGATGGCGAAGCGACACGAGGAGCTATAGCTGATGATGCTGCAGAATCAGTCAAACGAAATTGTGTAGTCAATAGAACGCAACTTTAGAATATGCAACTCCCAGATCCAGGTCTACAAGTCATCCATTAAGGGGCTCGAGAAGGAGGCTAACCAGGCCTAAACTAAATTAAAAAAGTAGGTCAAGGACCACCTCTCCCGAGTCCGCAGGGACTCCGAAGAGCGTCTCCAGAAGAGTCAGAAGATTATCCAGGAAATGCTTAATTAATTCAACATCAAGATAAAGTCCAAGTACAATGAGTAGTACAAGGACATTAAAACGAGCTCTCTCGAAAAAGCCCTCGATGCAGAAGTTAGGGCCCTCTACAAAGGCTACGAGCCTACTCTCATCTAACTCCAGAATTGCGTAGGCTAGCTCAGACTAAGGGCTGAATTCTTTTAAAACAGGTTCGCCCAGCAAATTGAGCAGCATCATTTGCTAAGGTAGAGTTCCAAGGCCGACTCAACTGTCAAGTAAATGGTGCTAACCTAATTCTTAACAAAGAGTTAATAAGCAATGGTTAAATAAGGGAAGTACTTGTCTACTGAGCTGCAGCAAGAGCTCGAAGCTAGTGCAATGAACAGGATAATGGGCCATGCTAAATAGAGAGTTTATTGGCTATAGCTTAAACTTGAATTTTTTAAGGAGGAGTGTAATCGAAGGATCGCATAGATCGAGGACTGTAACGGCAGGACTCGCTAGGATTTAAAGTGTAAAGTGAGGGCTTCGACCAAATAGCTCTAAAAAAGTCTGAAGGAGCTAAAGAGGTTGGTCTAAGGCGGTGTGTGATGTGTGATTAAATATTATTGTTGCCCTATCATTAGTAGTTTATCATATATCATAGTTCATTTTAATGTAAAATTAGACATCGCCATAAACCCAAGAATCTCCCCCCGAGCGCAAACGCAAACCTATTTTCGAAGTAATTCCGCCCGAACCAAGTATAAAGAACACTCTCACAAAAGCCTTCTAAAAATTTTTGGAGAGGGAAAGTCAAATTGCAGAACGCTAGAGCATCAAGACCATCCTGCAGAAAAGCCTGACGGATCGTATTTCAGAGAACAAGAGAGTACTTAAAGAATGGGACTAAAAGCGGATCGAGGCCCTCAACAGGAATAAGCTCGTGCTCTAGCGACTGATGTCTAGGGCTGACTAATTCCTCAAGGACATCAACTAGCAAGTTTAGACTGTTAAAACTTTCTTTGAGAGGGTAGTCTCGCAGATGGAGAATATGCTTTTGGTCAAGCTGCCTAACATCCGATTCAAGCATCCAGAACTGGAGATGTTTGGAGCAGTTGAGGAAAATTGTAGAGTCAGACAGTAAAAATACAGCAACATGAATTTCAGTATTAAAAAGGAAATCCTTTAGCAGATCATCGAGTAGTTCATAATTGAAAAAGAGGCACTCATATTCAGAATCAAAACCAAAATTTCAACGGATTTCACTCGTCTTGAAGAAACGGGCGATAAGCTCAGCAGGCTTGCAGAAAAGATGAACAAAACTGACGATCCCATCGAACTGACTCGCTAGCTTATCTAGGCCAGCAGACTGCAGTCCTCTCAGCACAAATAGCTAGCCAAACATGTCTTTTAATACGCAGGGATAATGGTCAACGTAAACGGGTTGATGGATGAAAGCTTCAACAAAGCGTCTCAAAAATACTGCTAATTAAGTAAAAATTGCCTCAACGAGCCTCTGAACCTCGAGCAAAAGTCAATAAGAAAAACTTTTTAGGAAGTCTACCTAGCTAAATGCGAAGGGTAGCAATTCAGCAACAAATAGGAGCTATAGGCCTTCTTGATCGCAGTTGAAGTGTAGAGTCCGCCAAATCACTTTCTCATTATAAAGAACTACCCTGCGTACCTGGTGATAGGGGAGCCGCAGGATGAGTCCATTCAACTCCAAGTCACTGTTGGAAACCTCATTCGCATCATCAGGAAGGAAAAAGACACTATCAAGTTCAAAATCGGAGAGTCCAAGCTGGGAGTCAGCGAAACTGGAATACTTACAATCTAACGGAAAAAATCTCTGCTGGGGTTAGTGCGATAAAAGGAGGTGATCTCAATTCGGCTTGAGGACGAGGAACGACTCGAGGAACTGCTCGACATCTGCGAGAACCTTGGGAAAATGGTGAAGTGATTGTCATTGATTACGTTTCAAATATTACTTTATCTGCTTGATCTGAAACATTATTTTATTGGCGAGGACTTGCTGCACTTGAAGGGTATACATCGACCCATCAGCCTTGAAGAGTTTAATGGTTCCCTGCTAATTCTCGAACTCAGTAAGAGATTTCGAGTTAAAATGCCAGGGGACTGTTTTAGCTTAAAGCTTGACAAGGGCAATCACGGTGAATCCTAGGATCAGAAAGTGCAGCTTACCAACCTCGATGATGTCAAGGATTTTTAAATGACCCTCCTCATCCAATAGCCTCTAAAGGATTTAGGCTGATTCTTAAGCCCCTTCATTATAAAATCGGACTGCTCGCTACTCGTCATAGAATACTCGGCAAGGCCGTCGTCGCACCTCGTTAGGGCCGTCCTCGAAGAACAATACTGTATTCTTCACTCCTTTTGACATCTCTGAAATGCTGTCGAAAATGCCTGAAATCGGTTTAGTTACTAAGCCGACCATGGCCTTGCTGAAACCCTTGAGTTTGCCGAGGGCTGTGGCCTACTTGCTCGGCAACCTATAGAAGCCCGTCACAGCACTCACAGAGGCCAGACCAATGGATTTGAAGCTTTTGATAGTGCCGGCAACTACATTCTAAGGCTTTTCTAGCTTCAGTTGCTAACGCTTTCGTTTGAATGTTTTGTCCATTGACAAGTAGACCAGGCCGTTTGCTATTGTATCGCTGATAAGTTAAAACGAGTTGAAGCAGGCTGCAGTAGAATTCTTAGTGAAACTGAATATTCCTTTCCCAATTCCAAAAACTCCTTCGAAAGGTCCTCTGACAAATCCTGAGACGGGCAGCTAGACTAATTCATAAAGTCCTTTGGACACATACCTGATGAAGGAGTAGGGATTGCCCACAAGCGAGAAGGAAGTAAGCACGGAGAGAAGAGTTTTGAGAAGTGACTCTCTAAATTTGACAAAGAATTAGTTCCAGAGATCGGGGAAGGTAATCGGACGGTCCATGAATATTTTTGATATTTTAATTGGCACATCCTACACAGAGATAAGGCTGACTCCGAGGAAGGTGGTCAGAAGTTTCTTGATATCGGCCTACTCACTTGATTAGAACTTGAAGGAAATGTGGATTTCGATAGAGGCAATGTGAACAAGCCGCAGCAGAGTCTGCTCCTAATACTTAGGCGGCTTGAGCTCCTGAACCTGGAATTTATGACTATTTTGTTCATCCTGGGAGTGGTAAACGAGCTACTTCATGTTCAACTAAGAAATCTTCTTGTCTTAAGAACTGCCCAGGCTTGAGGAGAACTACATCAATTTATCAAGGTATACGTCTGTCAGCTTGAGACTGAGTGGCTGGAAACATATCTTGAATTCCTTAATGCATTGATTTTAGATGAATATGGACTGATCCAAGTAGAGAAAGAGAGCAGGTTTGTCTCCTTGAATGCAGCTCTGCAGGTAGAGGGGCGTGAGAGTGACTGGAAACTGGGCGCTCTGCTTGGAATTGTTATCAAGGTTGAGGAAGCCGACTTTGAGCTGCGTTTTGCGTTAGACCTGGTTGGAGTTTGACAGGAAATTGATATTGTTCATGTAGAAATAGCTAATCTCCCTGCGAGAGTCGCCCTTGCCGCCGATCAGGCTGATCCCAAGCTAATTTATTAACACCGCCATATTCAGTGAACTGAGCTGGGCTTTCTCCTACTGGTTTTCGACATGTTGCACACTCTGCACGTCGAAGTACTGGAGTGTGGCCTTATGAGAGGAGATGAGATAGAACTCGTAGAAATCCTATGAGTTTGAAGGATTTACAACATTGAAGAGCAGTCGGTCCTTCTAATTGAGCAGGTCGACCTCAACCTCAATAAATAGAAATCTGTTCTGCAGACGACCCTTGAAGTTGATCTTCATTTTTACCACCTTCTCTTCCATAGGGAAGTGCCAGCCAAACTCTGCCTCCTTATCGATCTCGATCACTGCAAGGCTCTTGCTCTGGTACACACTTAAATCAAAGTCCTCATGAAGATTGTTTCGGAAAACGATCATCGACTCTCCTTCGATAAGCTGCAGGTAGTAGACAGACTATTTCTTAATGCAGTTCACTTTGATGCATTTCGTAATCCCCCCAGGACAGTAGAGCAGCAGGGGGAAGGACCCCTCCTAAAGCAAGAGCTTTGCACTCTAGACCCATTACCCCTCGACCTTGAGTTTGTAGATCCTGGGGCCCTAGGCGAAATTAATGATTTGCCTTTAGTTGCGCTTGACCTTTACCCGGATTTAGCCGATTAGGATATGCGCCTCTAAAGTTAGCAGATTCTCGCATATGAATTTTGGGTGGATAGCAATCATCCTTGTCAGCTGCGTTAGATCTGCGTCGACGCAGATCACTTCCTGAATTACCACCAAATTGATAGGCTCTTCCTAATAAAAACTCAAATCCTGCTCGCCAACTCCCTGCATAGTTATTTTTTGGGCTTCATCAGGGTTTTTCCGAAAAACATAGAAATCGTCATCCTCGCCAAGCAGGACAAACTTTTTAGACAGGTTCTGGCCAAACAGCAAGTCTACTTTCCGGAATGTGATTTGAAGTGGTGTTTCCAGAAGAATAATAGTTTTAGAATAGATAAGTGCCTTATGCAAAGCCCCGACTTTCTTGACAACGAGATTGATCTTGCCCTGCAGCCCGTTCTAGTCGGTGGCAACGAGAGTGTCCTACATCATATCCAGAGCAGGGTTCTGGAGCACAACATTGGAACTAAAGAATTTATTGAAAAGGCAAATCCTGACAGTGACATGCCAGTTCTTGCTGAATTAGTGTAAGTGTTTACTCTCTTGGATTCCTAGCTCTCCCTACAAATTGAAATTAGATTTAGGAGTGTATATTAGAAGCTCATACTTGCAAGGACAGGGGAGGAGATTCCTTAGGATAAGAGATGCGAAGAAGGTTATCTCTTTGACAAGCCCGTCCTTCAGACTTAGCTGAGTGAAAAAGGAGCCTGTTGGACAAGCGATCTCATACTAATAGAAATGCTTTATCTCTTTTAGTCTGAAGTCATAGGATTGTGCTTATTCAAGATGGGGATACACAATTCGTAAGGGGCTGTCGATCAGATCGATGGGCATCCCCATCTGATCTCCTGACTTCAGTCTTATCACTCGACTTGGGAAGGTCAGGTCGATGTCGAAGCTTGTTTTGTTAATAAGCAAGAACTATGAGTAGAAGACCAGGCCTTTGAGTGGTGCCGACAGAGGCCGGATTATGATAACCTGCTGGATAAGGCTCTCTTTGCGATCGATGTGAGCATGGAGATCGACTGCATTGATGATTGAGTAAATCATGGGTCGTTCCTCCTAGTTGCGGAGATAATCCTCAAGATCATATCGGATGAAGAAATTGACTCTGTCTTTAGAATTGAGGTGCATTTCGTTGACTGTTTCAAGATTGAGACTACGCTGCTCACGGTAGGGGATCACTATTTCCTCGCCCTAGATGCTGCTCTCTAGTATCAGGCCCACTTAGTTACGGATTGTGAAGCCAGTACTCTGTTCTTCTACGGGAGTGCAAGTGGTCACAGCTTGGATGTGTAATTGTAGATTCGAGATAGTCGTGAAGAGTTGTGAGCTGAGCGTGAAGTTGACGATCTCCTTGAACTCCAGCAGGAAGTGCGAGGAGCTGCCTGCAGTGTACTTCAGATACACGGAGAGTGATTCAACACAGGGCTAGAATGTTGTGATCTCCTCGTTGAAGAATTAAACACTGCTATTCAAACTGGACTCAAGACAGGAGCGAGTAGACAGGCTTAAGAAGGTGCCTTTGGTGCATAGATTTATTCTAAACAACGGGAGATACCGGAATGAACTAATCATGACTTAGATATCTACCAGCATGAAGCTATACTCGTGTTCCGGGGACAGATTGTGGGCGCAAGGAGGAGGAGGGTTGTCCTCCTTGGGTACCTAATTTTGAGGAGCCTTGGGCAGGAAGAGTGAGTATAGATCGTTGATGTCTTTGAAGGAGAGTCTCATTGAAAAATTTTAGAGAAGTACCTCTGTGGCAGTGTCGTAAATGAAATTGCCTTGAGGGTCCATCTTTAGATAGTTGTCCATCTTGAGGAAAAGGCGGAATGACTTAGCAAGAGTCTGAGCCTGTTGGATTCTAAGCTGAGCAGGCGAGGCCTTGATTATCTCTAGTCTAGTCACCTCGATAATGTAGGTCATGTAGCTTCCGAACTTCTTGTAGGGGCCTGTGATTATCGTCTTGAGAGTCTAGAAATGCTGGAAGGCGTTTCGCACGTATATTATTTTGAGATCCCCGCTCACTCCCAGGCTCTGCTGCTATGGCCTGCTGGGAAACATCAGCACGCATTGCTTCAGCTTTATTTCGATGTGCATAATAGGCAGGGGCTGCGGTGGGTAGGGGGGGCTGCACGAGGCGTCTGGGATTCCCCAGAAGGCGATCTGCAGCAAAGGGGTCATGCGGAGTTCTCCAATGATATTTTTAAGGGCAACCTTCATTTTGGAAGTGCCGTCCGCTTAGCCTTTCATCTCGAAATAAAACATCATGTCATGGTAGGAAAGGATGCCCAGACTGAACCTGCATCCATCTCGGACGTTCTTGACTTCAGGGGCCTATTTGATGCTGATATAACAATCGAAGTTTTATTGGACTGGCTCATAAACTTTGAAGCTCTGTGCCATGACCTGCATGTACTCTGTGAGCTTAAACCTAAAGTTGTTGAAGACGAGTCGGTTGAGATGTTGCTGACTGTCGATCAGGTCTATCTGCATCTAGCTCACATCCAATATGAAAATGAATGGTGAGCTCTTGAGCTGACTGCGAGCTGTGTACTAGTAGGTGAAGTGCTTAGAGGCCTTATCATCGTATACAATATTGTGCATTAGCACTTTGAAGATGGAGAAGTAGTTGAGCTGAGTCAATCTCAGTTCAGCTTCTTCGATAATCCCCTCGATCCGCATTGTCGAGTTGATGTTCGCATACGGGAACAGTATGTAAAGGTCCTAGTTCACCACCAGGCTTATCTTAAGGTTCAGCTAGATCGGCTTAGAGACGTTCTGGAACTAGCCTTTCCAGCAGGTGGAGAGTTCTGCACCCTGGATGCAGAGACAGTAGTTGCAAAGGAGTAGATCTGGTCTCAGCACGTATTTTGATACGAACTGGCTGGTGGACTAGTCGTGCTTGACGAGTGCGGGATTGTAGTCTAAAATTTGTTTTCGCTCGTAGGTGCTTTATAGCTATGTGTCAAGAAGAAGACGGTTGAATCGAATGGAGAGCTGCTCAGGATACTTGGACCAGCTGGGCAGGACCAGCTATCCTGCCTGCACCTCCACTCGAATTTGGATACCTTCAGGACTCATTTCTGTTTTGAGCAGTTTGAGTATCTATTACTCGTTGAGTGCTTTCTTGCCAGTCATAAAGCCTGTGCTTTTGTGCTTGAATTGCTATAAATTCAAAGGGCTTGTCAGGCAGGGCAGCAGTTGGTAAAGTGCATAGTCTATCACTCTAAGGACAGGCTGTTGGTAGTATACCAGTCTTACTTCCCGGAGCTTTAGTTACAAGAGCGAATTGAAGTAGCTCTCCGAGGGCCGAGTGAAATAAAGCAAGTTCAAGACGGGCTACTCGGATAGCGTTTCAGCAAAGGGGGTGAGTTTGGTCTGAAGGTAGCAAAACTTATCGTTGATAATTGTCTCTGGATAGCAGTATAACTAATATGCACTTATTTTGCCTATTATTCCACTGACATGGAGATGATCCTCGCCATTCTCGATGGTGATGTCAGTGCCATTGGCAACTAAGGTCGCCTGGTTGTTGAAGTTCTCGTAGCTCAGCAGATTGACCCTCAAGTAATCGATTTTTATTTGCATTCTGAAATTAGCTTTTGCGCGAGATCGGATGAGTTCGTCCCATTCGCAAGTCCTGGACTTGGTCTAAGTTTTTAAGGAGCTAATCGATTTGGATAGGAACGAAAGGAATCTCGAAGGTGAGTAATCCAGCGAAGGCTGTGCAAAGGTCAGGGATTTTGCTAGAAACAGTATGACATCCGGCTTAAAATTGAATTTGAGTGTGTGAATGTGTACTTAGAGGGAGAGCGTCGCCTCGGGATTATCAGGGACCTTTTTCAGGCCTGACATCACGACCGTTATTTAGTCGTCAGCTTGATGACTGAGTTAGGGGTGAACGCGATTGTAACAATTGGAGGTGATGAACTCCTAATAATCAGTGGGAGTGGCATAGTTGCAGAGGAAATCTTTGAAGCTGAAAGCCGCGATCTTAACCTCTCTCCTGAAGCTTTTGAACTACTACTAAGAGCGCATCGTCAGTCTATTCAGGCTTATCAGATACAGGAACTTCTCACCCCTGCGGTACAGTAGTGTGCTCTTGTTTATTGTCAAGGAAGCTGTCCCCTTGAATAGTTTCTATTATTTATGCGACATTATGTTTTCCTACATTGCTTGGAACTGCTGGTTTTAGGCCAGGCTGCTCAGTGTTAGGCTTGTTAATTCAGATCGCCAGGACATCGCCTCTTCGAGAGAATTGCAAGCCATTGCGAATTTTCCCCAAGCTGTAACGATAAACCAGCGGTAAAATTTCCCTTCTTGCGAGCCCATCTCAAGTGAGGCATTCGGCACATAAATTCTGTAAGTCAGTTTGCCCTTGTAGAACAGCTTGAGCTCATCGTCCTAAAGAATTGCTTAATACTATAGCCAGTTCTTAAGAATGTCGAGAGAGTAGAGGACACCCCGCTTGATGATATTACTCGTTTTGGGCTTAAGTTTGTCCTTCAACTGCTGGTCGATCGGAATCAGCAATCTGAATTTCTAAAGGATCTCCTCATTGATTTCGGCCTGGAAGTTATCTAGAATGACGGTGCTCCTGGTTTTGGCCTGCTCCTGGTGGTAGTCAAGCTGGAGAGTGGTGGGCTGCAGGAAATTGTACTAGACATGGCTCTCGGCTGCCTTGCCAAGCAGACTTAGCTTCACCTTTATCAAAAACTGTTCCACCTACTTCAGTACTCTCACTTTGATTTTAGAGCAAATGAACTACAGGCCGACATTGTCCAGCGATAGCTTTAATAGGAACTAGTCTACTTCTACTGTCAAGTTCAGCACCTTTGATTTGCGGGTTCTGTCTGTTTAGTTCACGATTTCGTCTGAAAGTTTTTTTATTTCCTACTTCTCCTGCTCAGAGACTGGGACCATCCTGTTGAACCCAAGAAAGGCAAGAAGTCCCCGGGCATTCTGACGTTCAGCCTTCTCCAATCTTTCAGCGAAAATCTGCTATCGAATGAGTTCTTTCACCCATGCAAGTATGACGGTATTGGGGACCAAGAAATACATTTCTTTCTAAGTCTCTTTGAGCTCATACTAGTCATCGAAAATCTCAATGTTGAAAGTCTGGAAAAAGTAGCGCCGATATTTCCCGCATTCCTAGGCCAGAAGCTCCTTATTCGATAGGAACTTACGCTACCTCTTGTAGGCTCCGATTCTTTCAACCACTTTATAAAGCTCTTGGAATTCCTAGCTGGCCAGACAGATACTGAGAGACTTGACAGCCACTGCAAGCGATGTCACAATATTGTGCTAATTGAATTTCTGGTTGGCCTTGGCGATTAAATCGAGTCTGAACAAAGCCTTGTCATTATGAATCCTGGCGAGGAAAAACTAGTATTGATCAGACTCGGAGTAGTTCATATAGGAGTCCTGGTTGAGATCAGCATAGAGCTTGAGGTTGATGAGGTTGAGCTGCTTGTGGATGACGGACTTGATTCGCTCGGTGGAATCTTCTCGAGTAACGAAAACTCGTTGGCCCTATTTGTTAGTAGTGAAGAGTTCGATCCGCTTTAGGGTCAGGCCGAAAGTAAACCTATTGGAAGTTTAGAACCTGATATGCACGTTGAGCAGGGTGATTTGAAGGTTGTCGACTATCTTGGTCGTCAAACTCTCCATAAATGACGAGGACATGGAGGAGGATTCACTATTCGACCGAGAGTGCAAGTATTTTGCGTAATTTAAAGCTCCCAGGAATTTACTCAGAATAAATTGCTCCTTGCTCTAATGGAGCTCCATATTCTAGTCCACTTAGAGGCAGAGGAAGACGTTTTACAGGCGGATCTACAGCGGCTTCGTCATGAGACTGGCCCAAGGAATTTGGATCTGCAGTCTCCCGATCAGCGATTGCACCACTCTGCAGGGCAGCTGTTTGGACAGGATCTCATTGATTTTGAGCAGATTCAGTCGAAGGGCCTCAATGAGCAGGTCCCCTGACCAGACTCCGAGGTGGAGTTTAGTGGCATCGATACCGTGGAAGTAAGTACCAAAGTACAAAACTAGTAACTTTTCCAAAAGCTTCTAAAACATAGTTTACAACTAAATGATGTCGAACCGTTGATTTTCAAATGTCCTTTTACGGAGGGTTTGCCAGCCAGCGCCAGGAAACACGCTATTTCAAGCTCCTCTCCCACACTCTCCTCCTACTTCAATAGGCTCTCCTTCTCTCCTTCCAGAGAAAGACTCCTGATCTCCACCTCCTCCAAAAGCATTTCCAGAAATTTTATCACCAACTCGCTCTCCTCGACCAGTAAAAGCTCATCTAGCCCAAGCTCAGCCACTCCTTGAGACCCCTTAACGCCTTCTTCGAGGAGCGCAACTTCATCTCCCGTCCATCTCTCATTAGGCAGGCTTATTGACTCCAAAGACCCTTCCCTCCTCCTCTCCAAGTTCGCCATTGACCACCAGGACGATAACAGCAAACTCAAGATCAATTGCCAAGACCCCATCCCAGAATAGGCGCCCAGTCCTGAGAGGCCACTAAAATAGATCACTATGAACAGGATTTAATCGAACCACTCATCCCCTTAAGTTCGAGAGCGAACCAGATCGAACCTGCAGCAGCGCGAGAAAGAGCGATCCCTGGGCCGCAGGAGTAGGGGTGCCAACAGTTATCGCATCAAAGTTTTGTTCTGAATTTATAATCAATTCAAAGCGATAAGGACAGTGTTTTATCCCATAAGAACTGCCGTCTTTCTGCTTTGCCAGTACTCCCAACCTTGCAAGGCGCACCCTACTATCATAACTATGAATATCGAGAACAATATCCACATCCCCACCTAATAGCCGTAGTAGCCGAAACATGTTCCTTTCTAAAGGCTATATCCCTACTGGCAAATTGCGCACTGAAGCACCTGGTTGTTTTCAGCGTCCAGGTCGCAAAGGTAGCAATTAGGAACAGCTGACGCGCATTTAGGCAGACATCTATTTTAACTGAGGTAGAGAATAGGCTGGCATGAATTGCAAACTTGTCCTGAGCAGCTTGTACAGCCTTGAATGCAAGGCTTGCAAATGCCATAGCTCATATACGAACCCACACCACAGTACTGGCAGGATGTATCATTATAGCACTGCAAGCATTTGGATCCGCAGAATTGGCACTCATTCTTGCTATTCAAGAAGTACGGTAATAAACAGGATACGCAGGTTTGGCTTGAAGTGCAGGTCCCACAATTTGCAGGGCATGAAGAAAGGCATTCACCTGTTGAGCTCGCAACTGCAGAGACTGCACAAACGACACAGAAAGTAGAGTTTGTGCAAGTAACACATCCCTGAGGACATAACTGGCATGTCCCATTATTGGCTAAGTAATTGCCACCGTAGCAGTAGTAGCATGTATTTATATTCCCATTGTTAACGCAAGTCTGGCAGGAGTGAGGACAAATTTGGCATGTCCCGTTGAAATTGACAGCAAAATTGTTTTAGCAGGCAGTGCATTGGGTGCTGGAGGCGCAGTTGACACAGAAAGTCGAGCAAGGCGCACATTGTCCTGATGGATTTTGATAGAACCTATCGATGCAAGAGAGGCAAAGGGAGAGGGTGAGACAGACCTGACAGCTGGTAGGACAAGCTACACAGTATGTGATATTGCTGGGATTGTTGGGGTAGAAGCCCTGCATACACGAGACACAGGAATTTTGAGTGCAATTGAGGCAATTAGGGATTATGCAAGGCTTGCAGGTATTGGCAAGCTGGTAGTAGCTATATTTACAAATTGTGCAGTTCGTAGGGCTGACGCAATTAAGGCAATTAATTCCGCAGGGCGAGCACTAGCCGTTCGCTGCTAGGAACATTGAAGGCTGGCAAGCTATGCACTATGTCGCCTATGCATTCATCATTGCACAGCTGTAAGGCATTGGAACGCAGGTATTGCTAGTTGACAGAAAAAAATTCCTGCAGCATGAGATGCATTGGGTGGCATTGCATTGCGCGCAAAAGTTGGGACAGATGACTGCCGATGGAGTCTGTTCAGAAATGTTGAAGTAGTAGGAACGGCAAGCCTGCATCTGTGCGGAGTGGAGGATACAAAGCAAGATCATAATGAAAGAATTTAATTAAGAAAATGTCTGAATAGACTCATTTCGATGGGTTTTTCTAGTCAGCGCCGCTTGGCGCCTTGGCCAAATCGAACATCTTCAACCACTCGCAAGCCCGGCTCACCACCTCCGGCTATAACAAAAATATCTTCAGGTACATCATTCGCAGGTCGTTCAAATTCGCCTTGACGGACAATTACAAGTCACACCTCGAGGAGATCTGCCGGCAGCTTTAGGCTGACCTGGCGTCTACCGTAGAAATAATCGAGGAGAACGCAGAGCAGGTTTCGGGAATGCAGCGATTAGAGCAGATTTTAGTCGGTAAGTAAGGGTAGGCGATCAGGCAGTTCCTGCTCTGGTTCCTAAAGAAAAGATATTTCCGCCATCTGAAGGAGAACGGCCGCATGAAGAAGCAGGATCTGTACGTCAGCTTCAAGAATAAGTTCGTCCTCAGGCAGCTCCAGCGCATGAACATACTTTCATGAATAATTTTAACCTGTTAACGCCACGTTTCAGGAAGCTGCCCGACAGGCCACCTCCTCTCAACTACGCAAAGCTCTACCGCATCAGCCAGCTAACGCAGAGCAAGGGCTCGTGCTCCCCTCAATGCCGCCTCCCTGAGAGTAATAGCTGCTAGGCCAAGGTAAAGTGGGAGAGGGTAAGTAAATAGAGGAGGATGGATAGCGACCCCCTGGGAAGGATGTAGAAAGAGGACAAGTCAGGAATTAAGGAGATCATGTAACGCAAGCTAAAGCTCTAGGCTGAAGTGAAGAACCTTATCTAAACGTTGAAGGCCAATACCAATCCGGCTCAAGATGAGGCTTAGGGCTAGGAGCCCAAGAGGTGGGTCGAGAGCTATGGGATAAGTAAGATGGTGATGCAGTCCCAGGCCGGCATACGACTCAAAAGCAGTTTCGAGACAGGAGACTCATGATTTCAGAGCAAATATTTGAGTGAAGTACCAGCGGCCGTCCTTGCTTCTTGCAACTGCTATGCCGCATACTTAGCTATTACTTTTTAGGTTACGACAATGTCCCGGACTCTTGATCCATCCCTACACGGCAGCCTCGGCCGCCTTTTCGTCAGGGTAGTTGTTGTAGGCTAAGTTCTAGCACGCCGAACGTGTGGAGTAAGGGATCGCCTTCACACGCCCGTTGAAGCCGACGTGGTCGAACGGGACTTTGCGGGCTGCCATATTTAGGCTGTGTGGGAGGCAAACAGCAGCGATCTTATCGCACCACTAGACAGCCCTCAGCTTATTTTTAACTCTGAACTAGTTAGTCAGCTTGAGAGCCAGCTTCGGCAGGGACTTCTCAAGGTCCTTGTGCCTTAGGCTGATAACTTCATCGAAAGTGATGATCCTCTGGGTTGACTTGGCCGGCTTGCTAAGTGAACTGCTTTGATTAAGACAGCGATCTCTCATTCTCTCCCTGTAGGCCCTAACTTGCTAATCCATAGTTTCCTAATTCTAAAGGGAGCCCAGCCTTTATTCCAGCCTTTTCTGTTTGGCCTCAAAGAAGGCATCGACTCGCTAGGCCTCAACGTCTCTCTCGATGGAACCTGCTCTCCCAAAATAAGCATACCCTAATTATCCTAATGACTAAAACCCCAACTAAAACAAATGCGCCTCTTCGTGCTCATCGAGCTTGACTGTGAGTATTCTATTTGCCTAGCTGTCCTATCGGGAGAGATTTTCCATAAACTAGCTGATCAGTTTGCTCAGATTTGGACTTAAAGAGTTTTGGCAATCCAGCTGACCGAGCAATACACTGTAATAGTCTATTTTTGACTGGAAGTAGGTCTTGAGCTAAACATGGACGTGAGCGATATCAAGCCAGGGGCGATCCGCACTGAAGGCCCACGCCTCCGCAACATCGAGGTGGGGGACAACCTGGCGCAGATAATCTATGATCATAATAATCAAAGCTCGGTCTTCAGAATCAGGATGCCCTAGTCGAAGGTGATGGCGATCCTTTGTCCAAGCTTCTTGATGTAGTACGGAAAGCCCATGTCGAAGATCGACCCCTCTCGCGATAAGCGGAAGCCTTACATGTCCTTCAGGTTCATTGACACCAAATTCTTTGGCCCAAGGAGCAGTTTGAGGTTGCCCTCGAAATCGACCGAAACGATTGTCGGGTGCATAACGCCAGTGGGTTAGCGAGTGGGCTGGTCTTAGAACAGCTAAAGAGCTACGATGCTGTGGTCGTGCTTGTAAAGCACTGTGTGCTCCTTACTGATATAGTTAAAAAGGGTGACTTCCTTATTATTATAGGCATAAATGACAAAATCTTTTGAAAAAAATTTGCCGTGGGAGATGAACTGCTCCGAAGCATTGAACTTGTGCAGTTATTTTTGTTAGACCTCCCCGATTCTCCAGATGCAGAGAGATTTTGTCAAGTCGGGATTATAAACAAGGAACAGTATTTCGCTGTGAGTGCTGTCGAAGGGCACTGACAAGTCGGGCATCTTAAAATTGTGCTCGAAGGCTTTACGTTAGTTGAAATTGAATTGCCAGACGTTCATCTTATCCGCCTCGATCATGACAAACTATTTTTTCTGTGTGGGGTAACTCACGAATACGAAGGCACTGCGTTCTTTCATCATGCCGAAGGAGTACTGGCAGATATTGGAGTTGTGGAACCTTCCTTAGAGCACGTGGCGCTCGATGCCTATCGCCGGCTAGTCGACACCGAATTTTACTTTGTCCACTTCTAAGTCTCCTGATAGGATGAGGAAGCTGGCTAGTTCTTTGTCGTACTGGATAGACCTGATCATCTCGGGCAGGAAATTTTACAGGTAGCAAATTTCTTTGGAGTTCCACGACCTGTACCCGACGTAGCCTGAGATCGACCCGAAGCAGATCATCCGCTCGTTGAGATCAAGGGCGGTGATCGGCTAACCTGGCCGGCAGGGTATCACTAGTTCCACAATGATTGCTTTTAACATAAATTGGTGAGATCTTAATGTCAGAGTCACCTCTGCGTCATTTCAATAAGCTGGTCCAACAATATTCCGAGTAGAACTACTGCCGGGATCAGGATTAGCGCAAGTTCCAAAGGCTGAAAGAACTTAGGCTGAAGCCTAAGTATATGAACAGACTTGTCGAGTTAACTCCCTTTCCACTTAATTCTACTTTCCTTGGCATCGAAAACTCCCAGCTTAAGCGCAAATTACCTGAGAAGATCGGACTTCCGCAGCAGAGGCAAACTCATCAAGAGCCGCTCAGAAGCCATAGTCTCAAGTTCCTGGCTAAAAAGAAAAAGCTTATGCAGAAGTTACAGCAGTAGCTTTAGCTTGTGTAGCAGCAACGCAGATTCGAACCCGAATTCAAGAATGGAGAGAAGAGCAAAATAAGCAAAAGAGTGGACCGACTTCTGTCGGACAAAAGGCTCCAACGCTCCAAAACTTACATTTTTTGAATCAGTGCTACTCCACTCTCTTTAACTAGCCGACCAATTCCATAAGCTGTTCGAGTGGACTCTGCAGACTTTCGTCTTTCTTTTTTTTAGTAGTCAAGCAATCTATGGCAACGTCCAACGCTTTAAGAATCTACTCCTCGTTAGTGACAGTCTCGTTCAGGACCGAACTCGAGACCAGTCCTAATAGCTTGTTGACTTTGTTTGCAAGCTGGGCTGTGAACTCCTTGTGGGAGTGTTTGGATGTGCTGATGGTGATAGTTTTGCAGGGGATTGTCATTAATCAATGAATTATTTTCCACAGTGGAAGGGCGAGGACCGACGCTTTCCAATAGGAATTAAGAGCCCCTAACGAAAATTGGTAGCAATCCTCGATCAGAACCCCTTCAAAGAGAACCGCAAGATAACTTCATTCAAATCCAACAAAAATTACTAACGGCCTGACTTTTTCCCTTCTACTGGTAGGGGAGGCAAGACAATGGTCAATCCTTTCCTAAATGTCTAAAACCCGTTCACTTCCTATGGGCTCAAATAGCCCAAAGAAGAAATGTTAAAGGACTACGCTTTGGGCCTGACTCTCGAGTAGCCAGTTTAGCAATATGAGCAGAAATATGAGAAGCCGAGCAGCTTCGGCGTTAGCTACAAGATGTAAACTAGCAAAGATATCCACTACGACATCGAGCGGGTCTAGTCGAAGATATAGCCAAATTTTAATTTCTTTGGTGAATTCTCCGGATTTGAGACAGTGGAGAAGTCGAGGGAGCCAGCCAAGGAGAGCATCAAGCCTCGACACAGGCCTGACTGCATCAATATCAGTGGAGTAGAATACTATCGATATGACTGATTCATTCTATTCGCATGATCTCGCTTTTTATCCGTTCCCGCAACTCCTTGGCACGGCAGTCAACTATACTGCGTTTGGTCTTGAGATTTTCGTTCATCTTCTTGAAGGTCAGTCTTGGCCCAGCATTAGCTCGATCCTTGCCCTCCATCAGTGGCTTTTCGAGGTTGAGTAAGTCCGAAGTAGGCAGTGAGCTCTGCATGTCAGGGATGAAGATACTATCCTAAGACTTAATCTTCATAGAGACCATTTGCACTTTTAGCGATGTATTTTATAATTGGAGAGTCTCGACCTCGCTGGAAAGCCTGTTAATTTTGACCTTCTGAATTTAGTTAATCAATTGATGAGAGAGCCGATTCTGCAAATCGAAGCTCTCGACGGAGTGGAACTCCTTGATGGAGAGGAGAGACTCAAAAACCAGGATCAGATATTGGCGAATCTTTTGAGGAGGTTACAATTGAGGATTGGATCGCCAATGTCCGGTCTTCTTGCGGCTATTAGCATACAAAGATGTAGTCAGAAAATGCCTTTTTGAGCACAGGGTTCTGAAGCTCCCCGATCTTCAGCTCCAGCACTCGGTTGAAGCTGCTTAGCAGTCCTCTCAGCTATTTGTTTACCGCTCGTTACGGACAAACTTCAATCATCATATCTATAATTACTCAACTATCTGGAAAGCCTTCTGGGCTTGCTAATCCTAGCGTCGGAGCTGCCTGAATCTGCTGCCGGAGGCGCTGATCGACCTCAGGTAGAGATCGCTTTACTTGTCGAACTAGTTTAGAATCACTATCAAACTTTATTACTATTGGAGGTGGGTGAACTCCTTGATGAGCCCAAGGCACTTAAAGTCTGTGGAGAGGAGAAAGGCTTTTTGGAGGGCCGGTTGCTTGATGAAGGTTTGGAGGATTGAGTCAGTTCCGTCAGTTGTAAGTCGAACACATGTCCTCCTCTTCGGGAATAATCTTATTCTAATTGAGCTTTAGAACTAGTTCGGCCGTTTGATTATGGCGCCGATCAGCTCTTCATTGGCGACCTCCGATCTCCTCTTGACTGTCTCCACTGAGAGTTTCTTGATAACTGTTTTCTAATTGTCAATTGACATTCCGAAGTCGATCCGGGGCTGCTCATTTTTTTTCAAGTCGAAAAGGATTCCACCTGTGAGCAGTTCGAAGATTGGAATTAGATCGAGCTAGTGCCCATAGCTCTTCCATAACGCTTTCTCAATCAAGGCAGGCCAGAACTCAAAAGAGGAGGTGATAGCAGATTATATTCGTCCTTTCTTATCAAATACTAGATGGTCGTCTACAATGACATAGCGCCACACTCCGTTCTTGAATAGTTTCACGAAGTAGATGCCTTGAGGGTTCAGGGTTTGGTCTTAAAACAGCCATATGATTTGTTGTTTGCTAAGCAGCGCTAGGATATTTGTGAGATTAACCGACAAGGGCGAAACCACCGACCGGTTGTCGATATTTTTCCAGAAAAATAATCTGAACTGGGAAGCACGCTTGAGTTCTTGGGAGTTATTCAGCTTGTAGTCCCTTGCTTTAGGCGGCATCTAATAGTCGATGAAGGTAAGATTAGATGTTTACTTCTTCAAAATAAGGTATTAGGATTGGTTAAGCTGCTTGGGCAGATGATAGTTAGTTTGAGAGTATCTCCCCAAGTCGATTGAAAAAGACTAAACGACAGACTCTTAGCTCCTGCCTTTGGTGTTCGAGAGGAGTTTAGGCAGCGGCAGACTAAGGATTGCCATGCAGGCCTAGTCTTGCTGCCGCTTTGAGATGACGATGTTCGACTTAGGGGAAAAATCTATGTGCCTGACCATGAAACATGTATTAAATATTTTGTATTTGAAGCGGAGAGAGCTGGACCTCTTGTGGGGGAATTAGCGGTCGTCGGAAGTCCTGCTGAGGACCGAGTCGGACAGGCCGCTCTGCGAGGAACTTCTAGATAAGATCTCTGCGAATTTTTCTTATGCAAACCTCTATTTGTATTAGACTTATTTCCTGAAGTGGATGATGCGTTAGGCTGTGCTCTTGAACTTGTCGAACTACCCGACCGAGGCGTGGGATGGGTCCTTTTGGAGGATCCTGCTCAGCTGCAGTTCGAATAGGGAATCATCATTTACTTTACGCCTCTAAATCATAATTATTAATCAAGCGGTCACTAGTTGTGCGTAAGCCTTGTAGCGGTTGGGGTCCAGATTGGCCTTTTTCCCCAAGAGTTCGAGCAGTTCCGACATCTCGACTGTCTACTTGCTCTTTAGTCGGTTGGAGAGCTACCTGATTTTGGACTCGTGGGTTTTTATCATCAAACGAGTAATTGACTCGCATTCGCTCACTAGCTTGCGCATCTACTACTAGGCTCTCTAATTAAATTTTTACTGCTTGCAGCCATTGTGATGGCGTCCTTTGTTAGGAATCTAATGAGAAGTTGAACAGGCTGTCGGACATCCCCAAAGAACTCACATAGCTTTTGGCCAGTGAGAAGGCCTCCTACATTTTCTAAGGACAGATAGTCGATTTTTCGCCGATTAGCTCCTACTCACCTAATTTGCCAGCCAATTGCACACAAATCGCCTCCTTTATCTCCTTGTGGTTCTTTAGTCCTATATCTGCCTTTTAGAAGATTACAAACCCGCTGCCACTCTTCGACCGAGAACTCATGCTTACCTTTACGACAGGAGCAGTATTCTCAAGAAGCCATCCAACAACAGCAGTCGAAGCATGGTGTAGTGCCAGTCGGTCTTTTATTGTAGCATCCTGGTTATTTTTCTTTTTGATCCCTGACTCGACCTTATCAATTGCGGAAATCAGGTCAGAAATGGTAACAGTATTTTTGTTTAGTCTTGCCGCATTAATGGCGCCTTCGTTGCATAGATTTTCTAGGTCAGCCCCTGAGAATCCTGTAGTCAGACTTGCAAGCCTTGCCGCAGTCTGATTTTTTGGGATATTTTTTTTTAACTTAATTTTCTTCAAATAAATGAGGAGTATTTATTTACGCTACTTCAGGTTGGGCAGTTAGATTTAGATCTGCCTGTCGAAGCGGCCGGGCCTCAGGAGGGCGGAGTCTAGCATGTCTTTTCTGTTTGTAGTGCCGAAAACAATAACGTTGTTCTGGGTGTCGAATCCATCCATTTCGACAAGGAGCTGATTGAGAGTGCTTTAGAGCTATGAATTGCTTATTCGGTTGCTATTGCGCTTTCGACCTACTGCGTCTATTTAATCGATAAAGACTATCGAGGGACTTGCTTTTCTTGCCTTAGAGAATAATTAGCGCATTCTGCTTGCACCTAGGCCTACGAATTGTTACACGAAGTCTGTTCCTGAAACGTAAAAAAATGGTACTCCGGCCTATTTGGCGCAGGCCTTTCCGAGCAGTGTCTTTCCGGTGCCTGGAGGTCCATACAATAAAGCTCCGCGAGGAACTTTGGCTCCAAGCTTGGAGAAACGTTAATGATTTTTAAGAAACTCAACAAATTCGGTGACCTCAAGCTTGGCTTAATCCATTCCGGCTACGTTGGAAAAGTCCACTTTGATTTGCTCAGGCTTCACAGCTTGAAATTAAGTTTTCTTCATAGCCATTCCTAAGAGTTTGTTATTTCCCAAAAACTTGTTCAATTTCATGTATAAAAGCACTGCGATTAAAGCACAGGCTGAGGCATAGGCAAACTCAATGGGCCAATTATTCCAAGTATTTTAATTGACATCGAAAGTGACAGTTGCGGCTGGGTTGAGCTAAAGTATCATGTCAAGGAGAGTCCAATTGTTCTTATCTTAGACGACATATTTCCTTCCATTGGTAGCAGTGATGTAGAGGGATATAAGGGAGATATCTTTATCTTTTTTGCCCTTTTTGACAATGATTTCTTTGACCTTGGTTTTGATGTCAAATTTTTACAATAAGCCCCTTTCTAAGCTGATATTTAGTGTTATCATATAAATTATTAAGATTACTAGCAGCACTCTCTTCAGTGTTTTTTTGGACTTAATTGGTAACTATTCTTTGTCATTCTCGAATTCCTAGTTGGCGTTGGTAGCTTTCTATTCTGGCTCGCTCTTGATATCCCGAGTGATGAACGACCGAAAGGCGCGGATCACTCTTTAAAAGATTGGTCCTTTGATACTATGCTGGTAATCCTAATAAAGGACTTGAAGATTTCTACTGAATTTCCAGAATTTAATAAAGACGGGCCTAAACGATCTTGCTCGCTTTGAAGAGCTGATGGGACTCCCTCTCCTCTTCTTGGGGTCCGGAGGGACGGGAGGGGGCTGTGAGGCGGGTTTAGGAGTGCGTATGAAGTTGGAAAACCCTTGCGGCAACTGCTTGGAGAACAATATTCTAAGGCGACTGATCATTTAATTTATAATATCGATCAATTTATCTTCACCTTGTAGCTCTTCAGCGAGGCTGGCTTATCCACTTCCCTTCGCTACAAGATTAGCAGCTTCCAGTTTTTTTCAACCTCCAGCTTCTCCTTAATTAGTTTTTGTGACTGGTAGAATGAATTTTGGACTTGTAGGTTGGTGCAATCCTAGAAGATAGTCTACATAAGGATAGGCTTGTAAGAGTCGGTTTTGGCTATGAAAAGTCCCATACCATTAAGCCAGATCAGCTTGTAGTAAGTTTTGTCAGCCTGCACTATCTGCTCTTAAGGCCGTTAGCTATTGGTCTCTGCTGCCACCTTTGTTAATTAGTTTATATACAGACTCCTTTACAGTTTTTTGACCTAAATTTAGCTGTCGCTCTGGAAAACAAGCATAAGGGGGATGACTTATCCGCGGTAAGCCGTTCTAACCTGGACGAAATACTAACCGGATTCAAACACGTGGCGCTAGTCCGCTACGCCTTCTTGTAATTACTTTACCATACTATAGCCAGAATTGTCGATCTTGCTCCTAGTTGAATAACAGCCTCCTATTTTTTGTGTCCACTATGTGAATTTCAGCCCCCTAGAATCTCTTTTCCAATTGGTGCAGTCTGACGCTTAGACGACTGCTCCTCCTAACTATGACCTTGAAATAGTCATACCCGTTGGACTTGATCTAAAAGATGATGGGCTTCTATGTGAAGTGGAGCAGCCCTATCAAAAGGATATCGAAGCAGGCAAATACCTAGTTCTATGTGAGGAAGGAAGTGTGCTTTAGCTATTCTTAAGATATCTCGAAAGCTTTGGTGAAGAACTATAACTGCCTCTAGCGGTCGACGACACCAAGCAGTTCTTCCTCGGAGGGGGATTATAGGGGGTAGATTATCGAGGGCGTTTAGTTGATCTTAAGATTCAGGGGGGTCTTCAGGATGAATGACTGCCGGGGGTATAGGTTGCTTATGAAGTTCGACTTCACTTTTGATAGATCTTACTTGCTCTTCGCCACTATGATTACTACGTTTTCATCTTTTATTGCCTATACCACCCGACCGTTAGTGAGGGGGTTGCGGGCTCGATCCTAGGTGTTATTGATCTTGAGGAGTCGGGTGGGTGCACCTGTGAGTTAGCTTAGGATGGAATCGGTGCTGCGAGAGGTGAGGACGGTAAATGAGCCGTATAGCTTGGCATATGCCTTAAGCAAGAGGAGAGGACAAATATCAGGCCCTTGCAAGCAGATAAATAGAGTTTATTCGTTCTTATAAAAGGGGTAGTAGTCATCAATGAGAATCTGCATTTCTTTGAGTTTAGGGAAGAGCCTGATCAGGTGGAGTCCGACTAGATTCTATTCTGTAAGGATGGTAGTGCTTAGGAAGGGCCTGCCGATCCCAGCTAGACATCGAATTACGGTCGCAATGTTATAAAACTAAAGGTTCAGGTTGAACTTTTTTGTTATTTTAACATGGGAGCCGCTGTTAGATTTATTAACGACAGTGTTGGGAATAACCTCGTTCAATCTCTTATAAGAACATTCTTGGAATTTTTCCCTTTAAAAAAGATTATCTACAAAAACAAGTTTGTTGTTGCAGAGCTCTTCGACTAATTTCCTGACTTGGGCGGGTGCTTATTTTTTAATAAAGTCAGGAGAGGGAGGGAAAGGAAGTTACATCATATTTTCGTGCTACTTCGCAACGAATTCAGGGAATTTCAGTGATTGAGTTTTTATTGAAATAAAGGCTATTTACTTTTATGCCGCTCTTTTTTTGTCAGGGACTTACGTGTGTGTGCCAGGTTATTGGACCGAAGACCCTCTGTCTCCTGCTGAACGAGCTGGCAAGACCGCGCTAGTTTAAAGGGCTTATTAACAGCAAACTTCGTTTCCCATAATAAATAATGAAAAGTGAGTCTTTCTTCTGGGATGTTAGTCAGTCAGGTAAATGTTTTCGGACGTTTGTCCTGCATAATGGACAACACGGACAACTTGTCAGCCAGGCGTCTACGCAATCCTCCGCGTGGAATATGTGTTTGCAAGGCAGCTGCCTGATGATGTCACCTGGTTAAATAAAAAGACCTTTTTGAAGGTTTTTAAGACAGATGGCACAGGAACGTGAAGTTTTTCCTACAGTCATTTTCTTGATGTCACGGAGTTCCCTGCGGGTGAGTCCATCGGCCTCATTCCTAGCTTTGTTAATGTTTTCTGCGAAGTGGGAGTAATCGATTTCAGTTTCCATCCTTAGAGTCTGCTATAAAAATATCAAATTATTTATGATATACTCAACTGGCCAACTCCTCTATCAACTCCACCCTCCCTTCAATGCTATCTCCCTAACTGATTATTTAAATGCCCATTTAGAAGCTTGCCATTCGACACAAGCTCTCTCATCTCCCTCATACTCCCAATGTTCATTACTCCTTGATTATCAACAAAAATAGACTCAATTCTCTCTGTCCGCCTGCCTCGCATAGCCAAATCGAACTTTGGAAGCCCTCCTTCAAAAAGGCGGAGGTGACCAGGTAACAGAGCAACGAGAGCAGAGTGCAAGGGATCCGCAAGATCCATTCCAAGGATCACCGTTAAATGCTTAGTTTCAAAAACGAGATTCCCAAATCCGATGCCAGGAGCCGCTGCTAATTCAAAATCAGCTAGGATTATAGGAGGATGTCGGAAAAGACATATTTTCTGCCCAGCGAACGTCGGCTCCAGAGCGAGACACTCGTCCAGTCCAAGATTCCTCGTTCGGAATATTTTTGGGGGTGATTTAAATAAACAAAATAATGTAGGTGCAGGTGCCTTCCTAGATTTCACCTGTGAACTTCAGCCCCTCTAAAATGAAGTACAGCTTTCCAAAGGCTCGCCGCTTCTTAAAGACCAAGGAAGTAAAGTCTTCTGAATTTTATGATATCCCTCCTACCTTGGCAAAGAGAAGTGCGTCTTTCGGGTATGGAAATAAATACGATTTCACGAAAAACCAGGAGCATTACCCAGGGCCTAACCAGTATTATGTCTTTCGCCAAAATTAGAAGACCAGGGGGCCCACACTTGGGGTAAGTCGGCGATCTATGTAGGCTACAGGCCCTTTCGCATTCCTTAAATAAAGCGTGCCTGGCCCAGGTCAATACTAGAGGATTAATGTTTCAAGCCCAAAATTCTCAATGGCAAAGAAGCTAAATGACAAATAAAAAATGGCAGTCCCGGGCCCTGGCTCTTACGAGGCTGTCGAGGCCTTTTCAGGCACAGGCTAATACTTTGTCTCCAAGTATCGCAACTCCATGAATACTGTTCTAATAAAGGGTCGACAGAAAAAAATTGATTTTGTTCAGATTCAAGAAGGGCCAGGTCCTGGCTCCTACTTGTCTTTGCAGAACACAGCAGCTGGCATGTACTGTCTTTCAAAATTCAAGTCCTAGCAAGGCAAATCATTCACACGAGACAAGCGCAAGATGTTCGAGCCAATAACTACGCCAGGCCCAGGCCGATACAAAACGTATAGTTAGTTCTAAAGGAGAGATGGACTGTGAATGTATCAGTGGGAGCCTATGACGTCAGGCATGAGAGTCCAGAGAGACTAGATTACCTGCCTAAAGCTGCCTTTCTTTTATATTGTTTGTTTTAGAGCCGGAGGGCTATTTAACTTGTCCAGTCCCTACTCCACTGCTTTCCAGTTCTTGGTTTTCCACGTCTAGCCGGCAAGGACGAGGAGTCCTGCCATCCATTCGACCACATCGTGATGCAGACACGAGAAGAGCAGGGAGAGGAACTTGGAGGAGAGGGGGAGTGGAGGGGGCGCAGGAGGGGCCTCCCAGACATCTCTGATGAGGCAGTTGGACTTGGGCTGAATTTCCCCGTATTCCCCCAATTAGTAAATGAAGTTTGTGAAATTTTAATTTCTCAGCATCCTCAGCACCTAGTCTTGCACCTACTCCACCTCTGCGGCATGTTCGAAACGGGCTCGCGGCCGGCCGCGCTTGGCAGTTTGAGATGGTTTTGGCCTGGGCACTGGAGTACCAGGGTGTTTGAGGCGGACATGATTCTGAAGGGCCGAGACTGAGCCATATTTCCGTTGACAGTGGGGACACTGATGAGGCTTCTAAAGCTGGCTATTTTTGCGACGAGATTGTTTTTTGATGGGTTGCTCTGTCATAAAGGAGTTATAAATGATTTACGAAGGAAAAAATACAATCTTTAGCCTCAAGGACTCCAAACGATATGACGAGATCATCGATCATCGTGATCGCCATTCCGAAACTGGCATCAGGGCCTTTGAAATCAAGCTCAAGAAGTATGTCAGCACCACTGGCCTCGGCGACATCATCGACCTGACCAACCTCATACTCAGTCTGATCTATGTCCTTATCGGAATAATTCTCAGCTATAAGCAGCTAGACTACCTATACACGATCGGCATTGCCGAGTGCTCTCTGTTTATTGTGATATTCGCACAGAACTTCCTGATAGCCGACAACAAGATTTACTACTTGCTGAGTTTCAACGCGTTCGTTTAGTACTTGACAATCATCCCCTTCATGCTGGCAGCCACCAATATCGTCTAGTTCGGACTGTGGAATTTTCCGATGACTACAGCCCGCATTCTCGTCACTTTCAATCTCATCAAGCCACTCTCCAGAGTTACTCACGATGTCACCCGCGAGATCTATAAGCTCATAGTTATTGTGGTGTCCTTGGTGCTGATCGGCGCCTCCTTGATGAATGTGGCCGAGTAGAGCCAGAGCAAATACAAGTTCTTGGACTGGCTGTACTTCATGGTAGTGCTACTATCCTCCGTAGGTTACGGAGACATCTATCCAACCACGATGTGGGGCCAGCTCGTTGTCATAATTTCAATTATCTCCTTCCTAACTCTGATCCCAATCAGCACAAACAAGATTGTGCGATTCAATAATCTGAGCTCACAATTTGCCAAACAGGTCTACGCTCGTAGGAATTAGAATCAGGGCTACATCCTGATGCTCGGGCACAGCAATACTTAGGCCTACCGTTCCTTCCTGGAGGAACTCTATCACGAGGATCACGGGTTTGTTGATGTGCAGACTCTTATCCTCCAGAAGAATAAGCCCATAGTTTAAATCAGTATGCTTCTCAAGGCCAAGACTTTCAGGAACGTCACTTACCTTGGTGGCGACGCTCTGGACTTTAACGATCTCAGAAATATATCGGCTGAGATGGCAGAATGCGTTGTCATAATGGCCAATAAGTTTGTCGCTGACCAAGTAAGATAAGACTACATCAACATCATGTATGCGCTATCCGTAAAGAACTACGTCAAGAGAACTATCAACACTTCCATCCGAGTGTGCTTGCAGCTCCTGTTGCCTGAACACAAGTAATTGTTCTACAGGTCTCTTAGACCTTAACTTTGCAAGGACGACCAAGTGATTTGCGTGTAATAACTAAAACTGAAGTTGCTGGGAAAGACATGTGTGTGTGCAGGTATCAACACTTTGGTGAGCATCCTGGTGACCTCCAACAACGCCAAGGTCGATAGCAAGCATTAAGAATGGGAGAATTAGTATTTTGAAGGGATCAATAATTAAATCTATCGAGTCTCCCTGCCGGTCAGCTACAAAGGTAAAAGCTTTTCGTCAGTCGCCAAAATAATATACCGGCAGTACAGAAGTTTGCTGATCGCAGTCTAAGCTGACCTGCAGAATTAGCGCAGAGTTTTTTTGAACCCCTGCTAGTACATCCTAAGCTAGAACGTGAATTACGGGTACGTGATTGCCAAGGACTCTTAGCAAATCAAGGACTTCTTGGCTGATAAGCATGTCTCCCTGTCAAGTCATTCCTACCACCAATAACTATAATCCAATATCAAGAACGGCTACTTCATGAACTCAGAGGAGAAGCCGGCTTCAATTAACGTCGACCCCAAGATTTTCGCCAAGTTCGGTGGACACACCATCCTCTCTGGCGAAGACATCTCAGGGTTGAAGCACTTCTTGATGCCGTTGCGAGCAAAGTCCATGAACTTCGAGCAGATCATGCCAATCGTAATCCTTCATGACAAACTACCCATGTAAATCAGAATTTAGATCGAAAAGTTCCCCAAGGTGTACTATTACAGGGGCAGTCCGCTGCGGCTTTAGGACTTGAGGATAGTCAGTGTCTAACGAGCCGAGGCATTTGTAATCCTCTCGCAAATAAACCGAAAACGCGACGACGAGACTGAGTCAAGCAATCTCGACGCAGACACCATCTTCATCTACAGAACTGTAAAGCTTCTCAACCCGGATATCAAGATCTTCACTGAACTGAGCTCCTCAGGGGCCATTTCCCTGCTCAGCTCGCAGAAACGGGAGAACGAGGAGGACAAGAACACTCACCTTAGCAATTAGATATTCGCTTCTGGAGAAATTTATGTATCGACAATGCTAGACACGCTAATCTGCCAAGCCTACTACCACACCTTCATAACGCAGATTATCGAACAGATGCTGGTAGGCTAGGCGTCAACACCACCTCACCTGTTGAAACACGGGATCGAGAAAAAGCTAGTTCAGTCTAACTTGTTCTTGATAGGAATCCCATACCTAGCGGAAGTACAGTACAGCAAGATGACTTTCAACAAGCTCTTTATCCGTCTGCTCAACGACTTTAAGTATCTGACTATCGCAATTTATAGGTATCGAAAGCAGAACAACAAGTACTACCTCTACCTCAACCCCTCTCCGTTGACTGAGATGAATGAGAACGATAAGCTTTATGTCCTGAGTCATCGTCAGCCTCGTTAATACAACTCCAAAAGCACTACTGATAAGGAATTGATGAAGATGGATGCCGATAATAAGAAGGAGCTCGAGAGGCTTGAGAGGGAGGTTAAGCAAGTTTACGACAAGACTAGGCAAGTCCTCAACAAAAAATTCGAGAAGGAGATCGTCAACAAGGAGTTCCTGCCGAAAGTGCGGTCCATCCTGGCCGACGTCTGCAAAGATAAATTTTTTTGATTGTATTCACTTCATTTGAACAGCGAGGCCAGGTTCATCTGCTACTTCTGCTTGCGGATTTGCTCTGTCACTCCCGATATTACCATTGTTGAGAGCATCAAACCTGTGCCAGAACCTATTGCGCCTAGAAAATCAGCTCCGACCGAGAGTCCTCCCAAGAGAATTCCACCGAGTGAAGTGGCGACGGGAATGTATTTGCGGAGTCTGCCTTCAGTGCCCTGATTGCGCATGCCTGTGATGAAATAGCCCTGGTTCTTGAGGACTGTGGCTATCTCATAGGGATTCTGATTTGAGAATTCAATGTAGGTATTGGAGAATAGATAGCAAGCTGATAAGCAGAATACTAATTACAACGAAAAGCATGTATATCACAGTGTGCAGTGGCTCGAGTATGATCTATTGGAACTGCATGGGAGGAGTCACGTAGTACGCCACTCCGCTCCTAGGGATTACTCGCTATCCTATCACTTACCAGCTACCTAGCACCTTCACTATTAGATCAAATGGGATCTGTCTCGCCACGAAAAGGGAGAACGAGTACACTGAGTTCACGAAGGCTGTCAGCAGCAGGATTGGCATGCTCCCGGAGTAGAACAGAGAAATCTCGTATGGCACTTTCGCAGCATTCATTGAGTTAGACAGCTAGAGCTTGACTTTGTAGGACTGCAGGAACAGAGTGGTTAGGAATATCCCGACAGTGGCAAATAGATTGACCAGGTTGGGAAATTCGCTCCGCATAAACAGTCGCCCCAAGCTTTCGACTTTGTCTTAAGCGAAAATTACACCGAAGATAGCGAAGAAAATGCCTTAGAACTAAAGGCTGCCTGATGGAGTCGTGTATCTGAAAGGAGAGAAAACAGCCCAGAGTGCAGTCATGGTGACGGTGATGGTCATAAATACGGAGCTTCCGTTGTTGCCGATGCCGTAGCCCTTGAAGATGAGGTCATCTAGGAGGAGGATGATGAGGGAGGAGAAGATGAGCTGGGCAACGATGAGGAAGAGCCTGAATTTAGAGAGCTCCTCGAGCGAGCCGTATAATCCGATAACTGTAAAAGTGATTGCCTGGAAGACGGATATGAAAACGGTAACTACCTTCTTGGCGCCTTAGAAGAGCTGCTTCTGTTCTGTGTCCTTAAGATCTATCCGCAGCAGTTTTAAGCTTGCTAGCAGTTGCATGAACATATTGGCTGTCAACAAAGGGGAGATCCCCAGGTCCATCTGCGAGCCTCGTCTCGAAGCCATGATCGAACGCATCCAGAAAAAGGGGTCAGGTCCCAGGTCTTTTGCGATCCCGATCAGAGGAAGTTGCGAAAAGCCAAGGAAGATGAGGAAGATGAGTACAATCCAGATGACGCGTTCCTTGAAGGACATGCGCTGACTGGCCTGCGGGACCTCGGGGAGTACTGAAATGATGGGCTCGAGGATCCTGAGGAGCCTAGAGCCGTCTTCAGTGTTCTTGACCATAATACAATATAAGAATACGTGGAGAGGTCGGCAGAGGAGGTTTAATTTATTATGGATCAGAAGGAAATATACATATCAAGAAGAGAGCTGAAGTAGCTCGAACCCTCGCTAATATCCAAGAGTCACGCCTACTTCTACGAAATCACCTACCAGGGCAGGACTATCTCCCGGAGGTTCTCCGAGTTCAAGCAGCTCAGACTTAGGCTACTCTAAAAGTTTAAGGAAAAGCCCATATTCATCCCTTAGCTGCCCGAGTCTTTCCAATATTTCAGCTGGTGGTACGATTCTTAGGAAGAAAATCTAAATTTGCGTCAGAAAATTTTGTAGAACTTCTTGCGAAAACTTCATGCTGTGAAATAGATCTGGAACGACTCAGAAATAACATACTTCCTTAACAGCTAGAACAAGTACGATGAGAGCACGATAACGGGGCGGATCAAGAGCGGTCTGCGGATGGTCAGTGAGCTAGATTTATAAAAGATTAAGAATTACAGTCTGGCCTACATCAAAGTCAAGTTCAATCAGGCGCGCGGTCTTTAGACCTACGATTCCAAATAGATAGAAGAAGTTATAAAGGGCTTTTCTGAACTGCAGACTTTACTTGAGGACAACATCAGAATCTTGCAAGCCCCCTTCTTGAATTCAGAATAAATGCCCAATGATGGCCCTAGCGCAAAGACCTTATAATTACTGAAAATAAGTGAGGATAAGGCTAAAAGTCTGAAGATTCTGATAAGGAAGACACTGCTGGGCCTGTACTAGGTTAGAAACGAGTTTGAGTACAGTAATTGGCTGCATTTCGTGAACGAGCAGCTCTCGTAGGGGGAGTAGAAGAAAGCTGAGAGCGATCGAATAGAGAAGCGAAAGAATCTAACGCTGTAGATCTCAAGAAACTTCAAGGAGATAGACATGAAGAACTTTCAGACATAAGCTAATTAATTAGTTACTAATTGCTACAAGGCCTTCTGCTAGGCTTTCTGACTTAATTATACTTACATCATCCATTGACTAACCACTCACTCATCAATCACTACGCTTTACACTATTCCAATATATCAAATCACCTTCCCTCGCTCCACATCGATCCTCCTACGCTCCTCCAGACAGAACTTATGGGCCTAGATAAAGTCTGCGCAGTTCTACTAACCGTTCAAAACAATGCATTTCTACTTGACCCGCTTGGCCTTTCCACAGCATGGTTTCCTTATCACCATATCATATTCCATTATTTCAATTACATTCATACGCCCTTCTTGTAGCTGATCCAGTCTCCTGACTTGACCAAGCTGCCTTTTAGCTGCTTGCTAGCTACATACACGTTAACGCTCATCTCTTCGAGCTTGAGTTGCACTCGTTGATATTGTTCCCCCTCAAAATGGTCTAGTTCGGCCAACTTCTCTTTGGAGACTGGGTACACCTAAAATGCAATATCAAATAGCTAATCGGAGTGAACGAGGGCAGGATATGGCCCCAGGTCTATCATCCGATAAGGTACGCTGGCCCTAATGCTTTTTAGTAATTTGAGCCCTTTGAGCTTGTGGTAGTTGGAGCCTCCCTAACGCAAACTACCGTACACGCCTAGCAATTTCTATTATTCCATTAGAATTGATATTGATGCACTTGCTTTAAACTCCGATCAGACTCTTGCAGGAGCCGCTCTCTTCAGAGCATCACTTCCTTCACACTCTACGCACTCAAGTGATCGAAAAGTGCTAGACTTTTTCGCAAACAGTGCAGAAGGAGTGCAGACAGCTCCTACAGATAATCGACCAAGCGCTAGAGCAGAAGGATGACTTCGGATGGCAGTCAAGATGGCAAGAGTAGGCAATGTCACTCCGATAAGAGAATCGCTAGCTCCGCAAAAGGCTCGAATAAGTCTCAAGAAGAACTGAAGGCAAAATAAAAAAACAAAATATTTCTCCTATCAAACTGAAGGACGATCTTGGGTAAACCAGGGGCTAGGAACGCTGGATGAACAAATTCATCGAGGCCTTTCTGAGGATGGTCGAAAAGACTCTCACTGTCCAGCAAAAACGCATTTTCGAGGGACTCACTCGCAAGTAGCAAGTTAAGCTGGGCTGGCGCATAACCAAGACCTACATCAGCAAAACGACCCTAAACGAGAGTGATTATGATTGATTCAATCATTTTTAAAAATGGACAAGAAGGCCAGACAAGTGCTCTCCTTCGAATCTTAGCAGATCTTTGAGAGCAGGTAGCTGATTGTTGGCTCCACTATTCCTTCCTTTCTTATGATCTACCGAATCAAACCAATACTCAAGGGGCCGCGATTGGCCTCCTACTCGAGCTGCTACAGCAGTGAATGTCCGTGGATTTGGATAATTTAGTTTGCAGACTTGGCCAAGATAGCATCGTCTCCGTAGTTGAGCAGCAGTTTGGGCACAAACTCCCTGAATTTGAACTTGAAGGCATTAACAGTTAGTATGGACTAATCTTAAAAGATGAAATTAACTAGCTTAATGGACTATTTTTTAATGAGTTTGAATGGACTGTTCTACAATATTTACTGCAGTTCCTCCTTGGTTATCACCTTCGCGATCTCTCTAAGCCTCTGCTCAAAGGAATCACAGTTCAGTCCAGTTCTCCACATACGGTAGGCCAAGAACTCGCCTATTCTAAGGCCCTAGGCTCTCGAAAATTCAGCGGCTAGTCTGGTGACTTTCTTGTTTTGGACGATTCCTAGTTGGCTGATGGCTGCTTGGGCTGCTGCTTAGTACTGCCCATAAAGACTTCCCTTGAGACCAAGAACCCTAGTCTAATTGAAGAAGGAGTTTTAGGTCTGAACAGCTGTATTTTCTGCTTAGATGAGAGTCTGGGAATACTAGTTCTTCGTTGAAGGAAAGAGATCATCCTAGAAATGGTTTTCCTTCTAAAGCTCGATGTACTATTTGCGCCTCTTGGTTACAGGATTATCAACCTTCACGCAGGGTATCGGATTTTCAAGAATTACTTATTTAAATTCGTAGACCTTCAAATCGTTTTTGAAGTTACTCTCGACACCCCGCCTCTTCAGCTCCTTTCTCAGCAAGTTGATCTGGTTACGCAGCTTCTTCTCCACCTTCTCGCTCTTTTCCAGAATCGATATATACTTTTATTGCCAGTTTTTCTCGTTGAGTTTAGCGGATTACAGCTACATCAGGGTACTCTAGTTGAACTTCCTCAGCTAGACTCTTTATTAGTTTAGTCGAGTGTTGCTTTGCAGCAAATCGTTAATCTTACTGTCATGGGTCAAAATCATTTCGTTCAGTCGGAAAGCCTCGTCACGCAGTCTCATATTTTCGGCCTGCAGTTATTTTATTTTTAGTGATTGGTGATCTTTCTTGACAGTTTAGTTCGACTTTCTTAGTTAGTTGAGCTGGTCAACAGACCGCATGAGCTCTAGCTTGAGCTTGAACGGAGTGTTGGACCGTTAACTTCCTTCTCTCCGGTAATCCCTCTGGTTATTAAAGAACTTCCAAAATGAGCACTCTTGTCTTGAGCTTTTGATTGAGCTGGACCATTTCATTGGTGAGTCCTGGTGAGAAATAAACTCTTCTGGTAGATGAGCTGCTCGTGCAGGTCTTCGTTCTGGGAAGAGTCTGTTGTGATCTTTGACTATTTTGTTTTAATCTTCATTAAATGCACTAAAAAACAGTTGACTTCAGCAAAACAAAATTCATAATTTTGGAGGCCAGTTCGCTCGACATTACTCGATCAAACACTCGCTCTTTCTTTCGTACCAGGTCACCCAAATAGGCCAAGAGGCTAATCCCTCTTAAAAAGACACATTCCAGGCCTATCAGCAACATCTACTTCATAAGGGACAGGGGATAACTAGGCGGAGATAGAGCGAAACCCAAAATCGATCTCACTGTGGACAAGAAACTCATAAAAACATAATAAAAAGAGTCTGAATATGTTTAATAACTTCCCCAGCCAACAACTAAATATTCTGGTTTGGAGCCTTCGCTAGTTTACAAGCAATTGGCCTAGTTGAATCCTTTAGTCATATCCGGGCAGCAACGAGAAAGCTCAAAAATAAGCAGACAGGGAGAGCGAAGGAGCATATAATACTAGTCAAAGTAACTCATAAAAAGTATTTTCTAAAAATAGTCTGTTAAAGCCAGCATTGATCGGCAACCTTCGTAGAATATTAATCCCACTGAAAACAAACACGAAATTTAAAAAAAGCCCGAATGCCAAACTTCGTTTAAGTCGATAAGCATCGACAAAGTAAAAAAGAGCTTCAAGACCTTGTCGAGGCACATGACTGCCTTCAAGCCCTCAAAATCCGAATTCAGCGAGAATTAAAATTCAATCAGATCCAATAAAAGATTCAGAACAAGGCTAATTTTGCCTGACGATCCCTTGATTAAAAATAATGTCTAAAGGACTTCACACAAGTTTATTTTCAATTAAGAGGAGCCTCAACCCCCATCATAGCTCTTGGCGCAAGTTCCTCATGGGGAAATTTAGCTGGAGAATAGTTTGTTACAAAAGAAACGTAGTTAGCTGGATAATAGTTTGTTACAAAAGAAACATGCCAAAGATACGAAAGATGTGTAAGTCCAGGCAGTAATCCCTCGATCTGTCCTCCCACAGTAAATTCTGTTCGGATACAATTAACCTTACTTCTAGCGAGCTTAAATATTACGGTACTTGAATCTGCGCAAGGACCAGTCCAAACTCTGCGACATCTACCCGAAATTTCTTCGTGAAATAACCAGTCGCTTTTACGATGGGTAGTTTTAGCCTTCAGCCAAAATATTCCAGGAGGGCAGCAAGGAAAAGGGAATAGCTACTTGGGTCGAGTCGTTCAAGCTGAGAGGCTACTAGCCTGATAAACTGGCCCTCTTCAAAAAAAAGAGAAAGAAGTTCGGAGTGTTCAACGACTCAAGTTATCTGCAGAACTTGACTGCTGCTTTAAACTTCCTGAATTTTAAGGACGAAGAGCTCATAACAAGGCTCTTCGAAAATCCCAGGTTCATTCAGACTTGTGGCATGTACTCCTTGTGGCTCTGCGTTCATGGAGAATTCAAACCTGTTTTCATCGACGATATTATTCCAACCACCTTCTTAGGCGACCCTTATTTCAATAGGAGTGGAAAAGATTAGGTCCATGTCATGCTCTTGGAAAAGGCAATTGCGAAGACTCTAGGATTGTATAGCTTGGCGAGCTCAATCTAGATAAGCGAGCTGCTAAAAATGATGACCGGATCGCCGACAGTCTCGCTCTAATTCAAGGGCCGTTTGGAAACTTGGTACGATACAATCAAAAGCTTCAACAAGAAATAGAATTTGATTGTATTCACTCGGCCAACCAAATACTTTTACTTGACACCGACCGTGGATATCGAGGAAACCCACATGCTCCTTTAAAAAACAGGGGCTACGATAAAGCACTCAATTGTAAAGACGAAAAGGGAGATCATAGGCAGATATTTTCTGCTGCAGGAGATCGAGGAGATCAAGTAAGGCAAGAACAACCACGAGGTCCTAAAACTGCTAAGCAGCAAAGGGTAGCCTGTGAATATCCTTCGCTAGCACATCCCGGAGTGCTTTGAGAGCTTCAGTATCAATATCATCCGGGCGGATAACTTCTACTATTATGAGTCCTTCACACTCTTCCTAAATCAAATCTTCACGATCAGCTTTACCACCAAGGAAAATTATCTCTACCTTGGGCTCATCCAGAAGGCAGCACTCCTCCCTTCTCGAATCACCATCTTCAAGCAGATCATTCAAAATAATCAGATCATCCTCTAGAAATACATCGATCTCAAATCCAAGGCAGTCACCTAGACTTTTCTTTAGTGCTACTTGAATAAAGGGACCTACGTTTTATTTCTCGAGCTGGCTTGCACAAGTATCCTTGAGAAACTTCAAACTGACGGGTACAACCCCTTGGTTAATATCATAAGCTACGAAAAGGTCCATGAGCTTAGAGACATCACCTTAACTTTCTACTGTCAGGAGCGGTTGCGCTTTTAATAGCCTGATTTCCTGTAAAACTAAGGAAGCTGTCTTTCCAGCAAGAACGAAATAATCCTTTCGATGAGTCGGTCAGAACTTTAAAAGTTCACTTTCAAAAGGGAGGAGGTGCTGGATTTCATAATTGGAAAGAACCTTAAATTTTCAGAAATTTTCAAACAAGTTGTGGATTAAGTGAATTAGCCCACAAAACTTGTGAATTAGAGTAACGAAAAAGGGCATAACCGAACAACTAAGTAACTTCATAATACCAAGCCGAAAAAGAGGAAGTTCGGAGAAAAGTTCAACAAAATCGCCTTTTCTAAGCGGTTTGTATGCGATGAGACTTAGTTGTGAATCACGAGTACACCTAATCCTAGAATTCCCTCAGCATTTCAACAACCTCCTGACTGACGGGACAAGTCTTACGTTTCCCTGCATGGAATAATTTGAATTATTTGCTTGAAGTCAATTAGGCCAATTTGAGCTTTGTATAGGTGAGGGTCTTCTTACTCAGCTCTGCTTATGAAATTTTGTTGGTAAGATTGAGCGTTTTTATCCGCTTAGCAACTCGATAGTATTGCAATATTTGGTATACCAAGATCCCAAGCAGTGAGGCTATGAAAAGACAAGCGTAGAATGTCAAGTCTGATTGGAAGTAGAGAGAGGATAGTTGCCAGCAAACTAGCAGCGTCAGAGGTATGCTATAAATTTACATATGAATGCAGAAAATGCAGCACTCAAAATCCAAGCTGCCTTCAGAGGCCATCGGGACAAAAGAATTTACAAGATAAGTTTGCAAAAACTCAACCTGATCCAACAATAGTGCGCTTAAAGCTGCAAACTGGAGCAGATAAAGTTGCTTAAGCAGCGACGACAAGTGCTGCAAGAAAAGCTGAAAATAATAAGGAGGCTGATTTAGTAGAGGAGATCTGTACTCCAGCATGAATGATTCATCTGCTCATGAATTACTTGATCCCCTGATATATTTTATCAACCTGCTCTTCTCGAATGTAGTGATGAATGGCAATTCTAAACTAGAAGGTCGGCTCGAAAGGCAAATTCATTTTGATTCTGTGCTACTCCCACAGGTATTTTACCAGCTCTTCAGCAGATATCCCCTCGCTTTTGAAGAATATCAGATTTATCTCGCTTTTACTTACTTGAAGATTCACTATTGATTTCAACTTGGACTACAGTGATCTAGCCAGCCGAAGGTCCTCTCTTATGCTCTAGGTCATGTTTTATAAGGCGTAAATGCCTGCTGCAGCAAGATACCCGCCCTGCCTTATTCCTCCTCCAATCATCTTCCGAAATTTGCGGGCTCGTTATATGTAGTCCTTTGGGCCAAGGAGAACGGATCCAATGGGGCAACACAGTCCCTTTGAAAGGCAAAAACATAGACTGTCGACTCCAGTAGCAGCTTCTTAGAAAGTTATATTTTGTGCATGAGCTGCTGCGAAAATCCTTGCTCCGTCAAGATGCACTTTTAGGTTGAGCTAATGCGCCATATTCGTAAGTTGGCACATTTACTCCTTGGTGTAGATTTGTCCATTGGAAAGTGCATTTTAGACACAGACAAGGACAGTTTTAGGCTCAGTAATAAATGAGCCACTCCTCGCATTTTATTTTAAGGAATTAGGAGTCAGTTTGCATCCTTTTCCCGTAAGAGATCTTACTGAGCCTCCCACTAACGATAAGGATGCAGATTAATTACAAAAGATGTGAGAGTCCCTATGAACTAGGATTTCCTATCCAGGCTTGACCCAGCTCATCACTCCGACCAGATTGCTCATCACTCCGCTCATCATGAAGATTCCAGCTTACTTTCCGAATAGCTTAGCTGCCTTCTCCTATAATAGGATGAGTGTGGGATCTTCTCGATATACATCGTCGCCAAGAGGAGCCTAGATCATGAATTTCTTCATTTAAGGAGTGGGTAGAGTGACTGTATCGGACCTGATATCGATGATGTTAGTAGATTCCATTTTAATTGATTTATATTTAATGCCGTTATTTAGCAAGATTAGCTTATATGATTAGTTTGTGAGAGTCCACATAATTATTTTTTAAATTAACTGTAAATAGATCTAAGTCTGGTGTTCTTCCGATAAATGTTGACGAGAAAAGAGGCTCGCTATTTGGTTATCCAGTGGTCAGATAGTATTAGTATTTGGGATTGAAAATAGACAGCAAAATATCAATTCGTTCACATCTTTCATTCATATCAGATAAGATTAACTTTATTAGTCATAAGCTTTA
>QQSS02209286.1:0-23962 GCA_003687565.2 Craspedacusta sowerbii
TATATATTATATATATTATATATATAATATATATTATATTATATAATAATAATTATATATAGTATATATTATATATATATATATATATATATATATTATATATTATATAAATATATAAAACATCTCGGACTAGTGCGAGCTTTCAACGATCTGCTGTTGTTTTCTTCAGGTTTTATTTCTGAAAATGTACTAATAGTGACTTTATTAGTTTAATAACTTCGATTGATATGATTGCCCCTGTATATTCAAATTAAGAAATGCTTAATAATACTTTCCCTAATTTTAAGAGACTTGCTGTTACTCTCCCTAGAAATGATAGTCTGAAAGAGCTACCGCAGTATTACTGCATTGCTGCATCGGTCTTTGACTAGCTTCCCAGTAGGTGTAGAGCGACAGAAGAAAAAAAATCAAAATCAAAAAAGTCTTTTGGCTTGATTTTATTTTATTTTTTTTCTTCTTCTGTTTGGTTCGTTATTGATAGCATTTCACTTGTATTCATCTGCCACTTCTGTAACTATTTTCTGTCAGCAAATAGCCAGAAGATGACAATAGATATTGTTTAAAGCTCGCGAAAATTTTGAGATTTATTTTCGTGGCAAATCTAATATATATATATATATATATATATATATATATATATATATATATATATATATATATATATGATTGTTTGTTTTGTTGTTTGTTTGTTTGTTTGATCGCGCGTGCCTCAGAAATTTATGGTTTCTGTCATTATTCATGTTGTTGAGAATTTTTCATCTAAAAGTGCAAGAACCTTTCCAGGCAACACTCGGGGGCGTGGTTGAGATCTAAGTTAAGCGATCCCTGGTAAAACTTGCTGTTAGATTTTTGAGGCCTGTTAAGAATGAGATTAGAGGATGAATAAGAGCGTTTAAGCACGTCCAAGAAGGTTTTCTGTACTTTGTAGTCCACGCAGTAATACGTTCAGTCAACTCCGCGTAAGTTGCCACTTGCTGAGTTTAGAAAGATTGTCACCGTGTTAGTCCGTAATCCTGGTATAGAAAGGCCAATCAGTTCTTTTGTAATTGATTTTTATCCGTGATTGAACTACGTCTTTTGACGTGCCAGCAGTCGCCGACCTTGCCCTATTTACCACTCTAGTCAGTCACTACATGAATGCTTCCATATGCTATGGTTATTTTGTGTTGCACCACGGACGACTGAATCTGCGGACCTGGCTCATTCCAGATCGAGTCCTACTGCGAGTGGTGTCTTGAACGTGCCTGGAATCAGCCTTTGGTTTGCGTGACTTGTGCGATGGGTTTGGTTGCATTAGATATTGAAAGGGCTTTTGATATTTTACTTTGAGCAAATGGGATCGTACTTAGAGGTAATGCAAGGGCGGTGAATTAATAAATCTAGGATGATAATTTTTTTTTTAACAGTGTTATGGCGAACCGCGATGTTTGCAGTAGTAGTTGTGAGTTGTTTACCGCTGCAAAAAAAAAAACAAACATGCAAGCATGCCGACCCATCCTTACCACTTGTTTTGTTTGTTGTTGTTGGTTTTTTCTTTGTTTTTTTTTTTTTTGCTCTTTTTGTTTCAGGCATTCTCGAATCTCTTAATTTGCTTGTCATAATCTATTCAGAAATTTGAGAAGTTTCGAGACGAGAAGGGCATACGTCTCGTTTCAAGAGAAATTTATCGAAATTTTTCCAAATTCTCTGATCAAGCGAGAATCGATTTCTAGACGCAGCCCCTTAGTTCACTCACCCAAGCCCCACTCTGACGATTGCACTGGAAGCAACAATGGATGAACTTAAGTCGTGGTGCGCTCTGTTGCCGTGATTAAGTGATTATGAATCGGTTGCCGCGGCCATTGATCGTTCAGGTTGCTTTGAGTGAAAGCAAATTTATCTATCTAAATTTGTCTAATTATTTATCTATAATGGTTGAAAGATTGATGACCACTGTTTCATTTTCGCACGTGGTGTTTAAACGACAAGATAATTGGCGAAGATCAGAAAGCCCCGGGCTCAAACTTATTTTTTTTTTTTCCCACTGCAAATCCAAAATGCTGCAGGATGATTCTACTTGTTGAGCTCCTGTCTCTTCGAAGCATGCGTATTGTGAGGAGGGTTCACAGTTTCTTGCTAAGCCTTAGGCTTGTATTAATCCTGCTAATCATGGCGAGTGTATCTGTTTGTAATTGTGTGGATTTGTACGCGTTTTAGCTGGGTTATCGCTTGACCATGCCACCTCTTAAACCGAGAGGCAAGACTTTCGAATGTGTAGAATTCGGCTTAGACTTACAGCAAGAAAGTAATCGGCAGACTGCGTCGAATGTTTACTGGCGCTATACAATCATCGTTCTACTGTGCAGCAGCGTTTGTCGCTTGTGCATAGTTGTGCGAATCGAGAACGTGAAGAAAGTTCGCTTAGTTGCTGCTTTTGTATGCGCATGTAGATTGGCTGCGTAAGTTATTTGGGAGATGGTTAGATATATTCTTGTCTGGCATAGAAGAATAGGGTTGGGTTGTTTGGGATTGTCATCGTCGCTTCTGGTAACTAAAGGCCTAAATTTGTGTAGTGATAGTATCATGTTCCTTAATATTAATGCTAGCCCAGAGCTTCGATTATTTCGCAACGAGACCCTTATCACACGAGCACTAATTGAGCAACAGCTCCTATATTCCGCAAGCACAACGTCTTTGTATTCTCTCCTTGTGTTGACTAGTGAGATAAATGTGTGGCCATGCCCTCCATTGATGGGACCCCATGTGAAAAACGCATCTGGTGTTTATAGAGAGTAAAATACTATAACAAGTGAATTTCGACGTTCTATGCATGATACGACTTCAGTTCATTAGAGCCAAGCAGTCAGAAATACAGTCAGATTTCCGTGGCTGCGAAATCAAAACATAGAAGAACGGAAGAGATGCGTATCAGCAAAATTTTGCTAATCTTTTTTTTTTCCGTGGGGTAATTGCTTTAAGCGAGAAACGTCTTGAGAGATTTCGACGGTGACAGCATGTTTTGTCGACTAACAGGCTGTGACCATTGTTAAGAACTTTTATGAAGGTCAGAAACTTGGATCTTACACGCGTCGGTCGGTGGCAAAGATGGTGGACACCTCCAGAGCCATAATAATCATGTCTAGCTACGCAAGCCTAAATAACTCCCTGTGAGGCATCTCTTTTTGGCAAGGTCTTCGAGAAGGAGAGCGTTTCCTGGCTGCAAGGGTAAATCAGGGTTTCTCGACCGAAGGGCCGCGAGCAAGACGTGATGGGCCGCAAGAAATTTCTCGCACTTCGCCTTTGGGCCGCGAGGGCCGTGACCGGCTAAGATTCTTTAACATATCTTTTTGTAATTTCATCGTTGTATTTCTGAATCATGGTGCTGTTCAGTACTAAAGATAAAACAACACTGACGATCCCAGACAAGGAAACATGTAGAAAACATCTAGAAATAGGCTTAGAACAACACGTGAGGCCACTCTGAGAGTGATCCTTTCATCCACTCCACCACGGCTGGATCAGATCATGTCTAGGAAGCAGGCTCACTAGTTAAGATGGACTGTTTACTTTATGCTATTAAACGTGGTGTGTATCGTGGTAAGTAGTGGCTATCAGCAACGGCAACGCGCTGAGCCTAGCAGAGAGTATATTTTCCGCTATTTGAATCTTGTGGTGTTTGATTAAAACTTTGGACTTTGCAAACGGCTACCAAGGGAGAAGCTGAGGCCACAACTTGAGCCTTTTGTCTGGCTTCTTATTTGAATGCCATGTTATTAGGTTTCGCTTCTGCACGTTATTTGTTGTCAAAACGGTTCCTGTTACCTCTTATCTCCTGTGATATGTAATGTAGTTAATCGGAGCTGCTTATCTTTTATTTGCGGACGTCATCGGGTTGGATTATGTGGTTCTCGGCACGCAATAAGCTGACTTGTAATTTATTATCTTCTAGACTTCTGCGCGTCAAGAAAGCAAGCAGGCTCGATCAAGCGGATCGTCAGTATTGAAGTTTTCCAAACAAATTAGGCGACTTTCTAGAAGCTCAAAGAAGTCGACAAGCGAGCCTCTGGAAGCTTGGAAAGTCGGGGACAGAGTTAGCGTTGCGGTATCTGGCAAAGAGGCTTGGGGATCGTTGCGTTTTCTAGGACCTGTTGAGTTCAGTGCGGGCACGTGGTGTGGTGTTGAACTCGACGATGAATTAGGGAGCCATGATGGCTTTTATAAAGGAGTGAAGTATTTTGCCTGCCGCCAAAATCATGGCGTCCTAAAGCCTGTTCAAAAAGTTAAATGCTGGAAAGGCACATCGGTTATTCCTACGGCAGCCGAGGGTTCTTCTAACGAACAGGATGCGGAAATGATGAAAATAGAGCTTCGCAGTGTTAAGTCTCTCCCTAAGAATTCCTCTCACCCCCGGGAGACAAATTTAAACTTTTATAACCGAGTGGCGGATAGCGATGCGGAGTCAGTTCGTTTAAGGAATGCCTGGCGCCATTCCATGTTTGACATAACGACGAATGGGCACGCTTGTGAGGCCGCTGATGCGGTCGCCTTGGTCGCACACGCGACGAGAGCGGTTTCTCTTTCAGTATCCTCTCAGAGCGACTTTGATTCTGGAAACGAGTCCATGGTGATGTCTCCACACCATGTTGTTCAAGGGACTCCCCAGCAGTCATTACGTACGATAGTATCATCGTTTACTACTCCAACCCCAGAACGGGCGAAGGTCATTCACAAATATCCTCAAAATCAACACGCGGTGTCGGATTTTAGTGGTTCTGGTCTTGAACCTCAGGACACCACATATTCTCTGGTCTCGACCGCAAACTCCAGTTCTGGGCCTAATTTTGGAGCAATCGACGACGAGGTTCCGATTAGTCTGAAGCATGAGCAGGTTCTTTGCCATAGCGTCGATGATGCTACAGACTGCTACGAAAATGAAAAGATATGTTCGGACTTAAATCCGGCACGTGACAGGAATGCACTTCCTGTTTGGGAGGAGGTAGCTAATGGCGTTTCCCATTCAAAAATTCCAGTACTGGCAACGCCCGTTCGGAATCCGCAGTCAAATTTGGTACATTCGTCCAAAGGTGATCGGGAAACGGAAAAAACTCGTCGCTCTTCGTTGACGAAGCGTGCGTCAGCAGCGATCACCTCCATACCGATCCGCTCCTTCCTCCGAAAAAGCTCCAAGGGAGGCGAAGAGCCTTTCAAACGTCGCGAGGAAGTGATTCTGGAAGAAAGCAAACCATGCTTGCTGCCTGAAGCGACGAGCGAAATTTCCAAGAAGAAGAACTCCACCACAAAGATTCGCGTGGCACCCATTGAAAGTAGGGCAAAGTTCAAACCTGCACCACGAGGCGAGCGACGTATATCTAACGAAAGTGTGAGTCTGGAGACAGCAGATGCATCAGTCGATACGGCAGCCATTGAAAACCTTAAGAACCTTGGTGCTCCTGGTAAGTTTTTCCGTTGTTTTTAATCATTTTCTTTATGCTGCTGTTATGAATTGCAAACCATGCCAACCTATCAAGCCTATAAGTTCCTCTCTTTTCTTTTCGATGTCAAATTGTTTGCCTTTAACGTCAATTCTTTACTGAGCATCTTCTTAATGTGTGCAAGCCTGGACAAATTAAACCTGCCGCGCTTCAGAGATTCTGGTGAATTTGAGAGCATTTTGAATGAATTGACAGCATAGATTTAAATTATTAGAGATGATACAGAAAGCTTAAATTGATCGTATTCCAAAGATTCCGTTATACCTAGTAGTGCTATTGGGACGTCTTTGCTAGTCGCTGTTGTGCACGTATTTTGATCGGTCCCGCCGTCCCGTTGGTTATGTTGTTTTCCCAACACCGGCGACATGGACTTCACTATTTATGACAATGCCAATGGTCATAAGATGAGGCGTTTTAGAGAAGGCATGGTATCTGTCTCGATAAAGACAGGCATTAGGCAAGGAATGACATGAAAGTGGTCTTCAAGACGTCGATCATCGCTTCTTGGACATGTAATGACCCCTCCCCCCCCGAACCATTCCAATGAGTTCTCCGTAATGGGGCCTTGCTGAAGGACTTGCTGGTAGCTAGCTCCAAGATGTCTTTATGATATCTCTTTCAGTCTGAGCTTCAGTAGCAGGCGTCAGAATTTGTGCCTAGGATGCGATTCTTATGCAATATTGTTGAGGAAATGATGGTTCCACCGGTTTTAAGCTATGACCGGACATTCAAAAAAATTGCTGATGATAGAAAGTCTCTGCTTGCTTGGCATCCTTCCCTAATGTTTTCATCGTTCCTTGATGTTGCGGAAGGGCTTCTTTGCGAATTGAGATCTGCCCTTTTTTGTAAACAGTGTGTGCGTTTGTTTGCCCCCGTTCGTGAATTTCTGTGCAAAAGTGATGTTTGTGTAAATTCGCTTATGCATGTGATACCACCTTTGGTCGCAACCATGTCAGCTTACGTCTTGCCTCCATGCTGCGCTTTCTCACTATTGCGCACCACCCTACTGTTTCTGAGACAGCTGAGGTTGGTCGCTCTTTAACCTTCGTGCCGAAGAGCTCAATAGAAGTCTTGCATGGTAAGCCTGAGCGTGATACTGATGGTGATGAGAATGTTGTTTTTGCAAGCGGTACGTGCATTTGTAGAGCCATTTTGTCGGCGATGCATTTTCTTACCGTGTGATTGCTAATTTCGGCTGAGTGTAATGCGTGCGTTTATTTTAATGTCAATGTTGCCTCATCTTAGCGATCGGTTATGCAGGCCTGCCTGCGCATTATAATAAATAGGAGATATCTGAATCAAGCTGCAATATCGTCTCTGTGCAGGCTTTATCTTTTTTCATGTAATTTCTTCTTTTTTTTTTCTTTCTTTCCAACATTTCAACGCGCTTAAATTAGTTGTGTGCATTCGTAAGATTTTGCATGTGCTTCTGTCGCAATATTTAGCCTCTTCTTACTTCCTCTATATAGTCTTCCGCTCCTCTTTTTCATTTTGGATGAGATGTTATTTCTTTGTTGGACGCAATTTGGTTCTTCACTCTCATGAGCTGAACGCGGTTTAGAGTGGCTTTGCTGGCCGCGAAGGTTCTTGATCAGCCATATGTACCCAGCTTTTTCCCCTTGTAATTTGATATCTTCTTCATTCTTTTGCGACTAGTTTGTTTACTCGTACCACTGGTAGCAGTTCGCTTCTTTTGTCTGACTGGCGCGGTAGGAATTCCAATTTGATTCAGCATGAAAAGCGCGTATAGTATGGATCAAAGTTGGACGTTCTAGTGCTAATTCGAAGTCGCAAAAATCAACCAAGAGTGAATCCATTCCGAGGCGTGCTTCAGGGAGCGTCTTGTCCAAGCGCTGCGCTTTCTCTGCTGATTTAAATCACACCTGCCTCATTGTACCTGCTGTTAAGAAACTCTCGCTCTTCATTTGCTGGCGTTCTTTGCTCCATCTGCTGGTAAGTTCTAGCTCTGGAATTTAAACGCGCTCATGGCATTCATGGTGCTATATGCCGGCATGCTACGAGAGATGGGAAATCGTGTGAGGATTTACTGCATTTGAAGACTAAAATTTATCTTCAGGTGTTTTTGGTCGTAACAGCTCTGTGAAGAGAAAAAACTGAAGCCTATCTGTAATTTTAATGCGTCAGAATTCTAGTCTTGAAAATGCGCAGTCTATTGAAGCGGCTCAGGAAATGTCGCTGCTCTATGCGCGGAAGCTATAAAGCTGCCAGTGACCTTATTCCTCAAAACTTCCAACAACCTTACACTGAATCAGGTATGAGTCGGTTTTCAGAAAGCTAAAATTATGTTTTAGAAGCTAAGTACTGTATAGCGCCTTGCAAAGTGTTGAATTTTTCGATAGCCTCCACCTTGATGGCAGTGGCGTATTTGACTAAGCCGCCTGTGACAGTCAGCCCCCATACTGCTCCGTACCACAATCTGCACGCCAAATGCGTATTTTGTAGCTGATCAGTGTGTAAGTTCCATCTCATGTAAATGGCCGCAAAAAGTGGCATTTCTGCCTTAGATTTGCCTTACATAGACACCGGATAACCCTCCCCTTACTCAGCTTGTTCAAGTTTATCCGGCATACCTCTGCTATATGATGCACTCGCAAATTCTCTACTGTCCTCCCCGTACTCCCGAGCTCGAGTTAAGAGTGCAGATAAAACCTTTGCAAGCTGTTCTGGAGAGAACTTGGCAGAGTCTGTAAGGCGTAACAGCCCAAATTCGCTTGCCTCACATGAAAAGATATGATCTATCTAATCCGTCCCCAGTGTGCTTTGCAGCCTTCTGCTCAGGGGCAACAGGAGGTGCAAATGGAGTACCCTTTGATGGAAAAGAAATTGTTCTTGACTACTTGACTGATTGCAATTTAATAAACCTTTTGTAGTATTGCTACTTCATATGATGTTTCTGGCTACCTTTTTAGCAAAAATAAATAGGTTTTGCAGCAAAACAGTCATGTAAGAGAAATTTTATTTACTTATACGCAGTAAGTGTTGCTATAACATGCAACACTTACTGCTGTAGTAGGTATGTTTGTGTGCAAATCACAGCCATTCCTTACTTTGGAAAGTTATATGGTGCTAAATTTTTCAATGTTTGGCAATCTTTTTTTATTACATCATTCCTTTGTTTCTGTCCTCGCGTTTCGGTAAGTATCACTATGCTATGGTACTAGGTTGTCTGTTACTATTGTGCTATTCCATATCCATAATTCTCGAATTACCCGTTGCCTGTCAGTTTGCGAAGCTTTTGTCAGACTGCAGGCTTTTTCCATTTGGATGTGATGTTTTAAAGCATGAAAGAGTTTTAAGCAAGAGTTTCATAGAGTAGGGTCATGCTGTTCTGAAATAAGATGAGATAATGATGCCACTGAGCGGGAGTACCAAGTATGCAAATATGGAGTATCATAGAGATCTGCATGATAAGATGCAGATACCTTCATTTTGGATGATTTTAGACCTTAGCTAGGGATGTGGCGCCTGTTTAGACCAATTAAGTGCTAGACCTATTTTTTACCCCAGCCTATTTCAATCCATATCCTACTGCCAATCAAATAAAATTTTGTGCTAACTTAATGCTCATCAGAATGTGCTGTTCGGTAGCGAGCTAGTAGTATTTTTGGTAAGATCTGTATGCTGGTAAGAGGTGTAATAATATTCCATTCTCAAAAGCTGAGGGATCTAAAGACGGGTTAAACCCGTTTTTCCTCTACTAAAAACTGGCTTATTTGTCTTTGTCTAGATGAATGCAATGGAAGTGTCCATGACATGGGAAACTGTAGAAGCGGTGCATCTCCTGCAAAACAGAGGCCACATGTGTTCCATTCACACAGCCAGGTGCCTGCAATTGACAAAAGTCTGTTAAAAGAATCTCGCCAAACGAATGGCTTCATTGGTGAACGTCCTCATGATGAAACTAGCATTAAGGTACATGGGAATGATGAGACACTTGAAAAAAAGTTGCAAGATTTGGATCTACAATGTGAAAACATAAAGGAAGAGTTGTGTGTCCGAAATAAGTATGTAGCAGAGTTAGAGGCTCGTTGTGACGCCCTTAAAACAGATCTTGCGACCAAAGATGCAACAATCTTGACTCTTCAGAGTTGTGCTGAAAGGGCTAGTGAAGACTTGGAGGTTAAAAACAAGAATATATCTAACCTTAAGGTTGAAATTGAGTCTCTCCAGTGGAAGCTTTCAGAGCTAGATGTGAAATTGACTGAGTCTGAACAATTGTCTGGAAGTCTTAACTTGACTATTTTGGATAAAGACCGGCTTGTAACCGAACTAACAGCGCAGAAGTTGAATTATTACAACAGTATTAATAAAACACGAAGTTTGCTTCTGTTGAGATCTACTGCATTTGAAAGTATTTTGATTGTGTTGCAGAATTATGTTAACAAGGTATGTTTAGATCAGAAATCAGCTTTGTTCTTTTATAGTTTCTTAAAGGTGGTTTGCTAATGTTTTGTCTTTTGCATCATGAAAGCAAGTGTTACTGCCAGGCACAAACAAAATTATTACATATGAAGTTATATATTAGCTGTTCCAAGTGCATTTATCACATCTTTTTATGATTTTGCCTGCAACTTCTATTCTCATGTGTAAGTGCTATGGTTTTGTTTAATTTTTCTCCTTTGCTTTCACTATAGTATGCTGATCTGAGTGAAGAATATACTCGTCTTAGAAGTCACTTGCTGCATGCTCAGCAGGAGTTAAGACTTTTGGAAGACAAGCTTAGTATGTGCTTGTTTTTGTTGTTATTTTGTTTTGTTTTTGTTTTTATTTTGTTTTTGTATACTAACTGAAGCGCCTGTGATCCCTTTGTCATTTTGTTTTATTCAATAATCTATTTTATATTGTTATATATTTTTTACTTATACTTTTTGCTTATGCTTTTTGCATGAAAGTGTGTCACACACACCGACTGATCTGGACTTTGTTTCTTATCAAGATTTTGTTGTTTCTATGTGGTTTTGTTGTTTCTATGTGGTTTTAGCCGTTGAATGCCAAAGTCGTGAAAATATATTGGAAGAACTAGCCCAATGCCACAAAAGCCATGCACAAGAAATTCTTAGTCTTAATCAAGCACAAGAACAACACATCAAGAGTCTTCATGAATCACTTATAGTGGAGAAAGAAGCTGAGTTGAATAAGTGTATGTTTTCTGTGCTGTCTAATTCCTGGTGATATTCGAAAAGACATTCAGCATGTAATGGCTGGAGTGAAAAGATGTTGGTTTAGAATAAGCCACTATGGATACTTCGTTTTTGGTTTGTGGCAATTGTGGGACTTAACCATGGTTTGCAGCGTGTCCTATCGATGATGGCTTTAAATTATATTATTTTATGTGAGCTCGTGCTAGTATGTTTATTTTAAAGATATTGCATTTGTTTCTCATCAGGTTATTAATCTATTTTTGGGTATAAGATTGATTGTGACATAAATTGAATGGTATTTTAAATTAAATTTAGTGTCTGTGGAGTGCAGCTCAAAGATTGAGGCTTTATCGAGCGCGCACAGAGAGTTTGTATGTACTTTCTATATAGTGTCTTTAGATCTATGCATTTTTGTGTATTAAGTTCAGTAGATCTTTTGTGTTAATTTAGGGGGAAAGAAATATTCGATGACTTCTGAATCCATTCCGGGATGCTTTTTTAAATTCAATAAGATTTTAATGTTAGACCCTCATTGTCTTCACGTCCGAAGAGACTACCTTATATTGTTCCTGTTGATTGCCTACTTTGAAAGTGTTATTAATTAAATTTTTTTTAAATTTCACTTTGAAATGACGCAATTACTTAGGATAACTGCTGCAGTAATGTTTTATGCAAGCATGTGTTAACGAAGTTGTTGGAAGTGAAGTTGCAACCCGTGTTTGCATATTTCCCCAACTGAATGTTTAGGTTGCGCAAATGCAGTCCAGTAACGATAATAAGCTTTTGGAGTTGCGACTTCTGCATCAACAGGAGATGAGCCAAACGGAACAGGAAAACCTTGGGTTAGTTCGAAGTAAGTAGTACTCGTTCGAGGAAGGATTGCAATTTGACGATGTCAGTTAGCTATTTTACTTAAAGGTTTCCTCTCAGTGGTTTGTACCGATTGTGTTGGTCTCTGTTTTCTTAGATAAGGAACGCGAACATACAGAGCTGATAAGTTCCATACGACATGAGCAGGAGCGCGCTGTGTTGGAGCTAAAGGTATACTCTTGTTGTGGCATTCCGTCGAAAGTCGCATTATTAATGGGTTTAATGGCATCTCTTTTAGGCGAGTTGTTTAATCTTTGCCGTTTGTTTTTCAATGTATGATTTCCTATACCTTTGAAACGAGGGAATAAAGCACAGTCCTTGTAAGCCTCCAACGTCTGCGTCAAATTCTCCCTTTCTTCTTAACCCTCTATGTGCGTATATGTATATAAATATATATAGATATATATATATATATATGGATATTTTACATATGTTGAACGTTACTTGTATTCATTACGTGTATCTGTTCCTTTGCTTGTTTTGTTGTTGCCCTTAATTGGTATGTGCTTTTAAAATTTCTCAAGAATATCTTGTTTTTGTCGTAAGGAAAATATAAAGCGACTTGAAGACGAGAAGGATGCTCTGCGCCGGAGTTTTGATGCTGATTCGCGAGTGCAGGTTCGTGCATATTGCATTACTTAAATATCCTTTATACTCCAGTCATGGCACTTGGTTAACGGTTTATTTACTTTTACTGGTTCTATATGGTTTCTAATTCAAGCGACACTCTTCGCTTTGATTGTTTTAGAAATCTAGTCTGTTATTTGCTAAGTTCCAGTTTGATGTGGAAACCCGCTCTGGACTGCCTACATGGCTGAAGCTGGCGTTTGTAGCCTGTCGTAATAATCCAGCGCATTTTCGTTTTCTAATTGCAGACGGCGCTTGCGAAGTACAAGCACCTTCCAGACGAGCTTATGAGCCTGCAGGCGGTGGTCGAGATCAAGAACGAAAAGATTAAGCATTTAGAGCTCAGCAATATGGAGCTGCAGAAGAAGGTGTTTGTGTGTGTGTGTGTGTGTGTGTGTGTGTGTGTGTGTGTGTGTTTTCTCTCCGCGGTCAGGGTGTGTTATGCTTAATGTGGCCGATCTTATTTCCTCTGGCACCATCTGGCAAGTCTATATATTATTGCGTTTTAGAATGTCCTTTAATCTGGTGTTAATCGCATGTAAAGGTCATTGTGGATGTGCAGTGAGCGATTCTGCGAAAGCTTCTGTTGAGTATATGTATTCACTGTATCTAGGCGGAAGACTACTACAAGTTGAAGGAGAAATACGAAGTTCTGTTGTTGGAGAAAGAAAACCTTAAGGTTGCTTTGGAGTCGAAGAAGCTCGTTGAAAGGTAAGGCTGTGGGCTGATTGAAAATGCAGAATTTGGATTCCTGCTCGTGATAGTCGTTTGCTTGTGAGCGTTTGCCTGTTGCTCTGACCGGAATAACGATATCTAGCTGCCTTTTATCAAGCTGTCAATTTTATACGTAGCTCGGGTGAGTTTTTATTAGTATGGTCATGTTTTGTGCATGGCGAGTTTGTGCATGCACACTTGGCAATTTACCGTTGGGGTGCGATGGAGTTACAGTTGTTGTTGTTGTTGTTGTTGTTGTTGTTGTTGTTGTTGTTGTTGTTACATGGTGTTTAGTGTGGTGTTAGGGCGGCGTACGTCGGTATGTTCTCGTTTCTCTGCAGGCAAGTGTCGGTGGATCGCGATGCCATCGCTGCAAGACTTGAGCGGGAGAGCCGTAAAGTGCAGCGTCTGTCGATGGAGAAGGAGGAGCTCATGTGGAGGGCGTCCAACCCGGATCTTAGCTTCAACAGCTCGTCCGAGGAGATCGGGGACTGTCTCGCCGACGAGTCTCCTCCGTGCCTGATGAGGTCGAGCGGAACGTTGAACGCGCTCAAATCTCGCGTTTTGCAGACGAAGAAATTAAATCGACGCAGCGTGAACTTCCCGATCGGTGAAGATGGCGATTTTTCCTGATTTCTGTTGTCGTGACAGGATTTGTTATTGCTCTTGCTCTGGTTGTTTTTATTGTTGTTGCCCGCCTGCGATTAAAATAACGCTGTGGAGAATCATGTTCATACGTCGTTACATTGGCGGAGCGAACGGCGCTCTCGTTCTGACATGTTAGCTGACTGCTGTCGGCAAATTGACACCCTTCCGCGCTGTTATGTTGTTGGTTAATGGGTTGATCGTCTTTTACCAACTGAAAGATCAGGTGCGAGTTGCTAGCTGAGGAATAGTACATTTGCATCGCCTTTAACTGCCGTGTCTCATCCCCGTTCCGTTTTTGACCAGCCCATGCCTGCCGTCGTAGGGAGCAGTCAATGTTTCTCCAGTATTCTACGTGTGGCGAAGTGACGACGAATTTTGCACCATTCAAATTAGATATGCGCAGCAAGTAGCCGATTGTCTGTGGTATAAACGCGATGAGATGATATTCTACCACCTATGGTTGCAGTTTGCTTTATAGGCTGCTCTCTACTTAAAGAGGTGACCAGCGCAGATCTGTACCGGCCTAGAGAATTCTCTTCCTGCCTGAAATTAGATTTTCCTATGTTTGCCTGGTGCGCGAACTCTGCAAATGCTTGGTTTTCTGTCGCCGTGTGAACTATGCTGCTTGCTTTTTGCTTACTGTAGGTGTCGTTATTGTTTTTGTTCTTGCTGTTCGAGTTGCTCCTTTTTTTTGTTGTACGTCCTAGTAAGGGTTCCAGGAAGGCAAACAAAAACGATAAGTTTATGGGGTGAGTTTATTTATGGGTTTGTGTTAATTTGGTAGATCAAGTTTGTTCTAGTTTATCCTGTGAAGTATACCTTACTCCGGCGGCGGTTTGCGATCGAGGAGCTGAATAAATCCTAGTTTGCTTTGCTTTATACGTCTGTGGCCAGGATTATGGATACCGCAGCAATATAGATTCTCGCGTAGGTGGACTTACACTTTTAGGCTCAGTACACAGGTATGCATAGAAGGGAACCCTGCTATCATCGTTATCCACGTTCTAAGCAAGAATTGCGCCGAAGGTAGCTTAGCAGCTGGGGGCACGTTTTACTTTTCTTTGCTTGTATGGTATGACAATTAGGGTCGCGAATTCAATTGATTAAAGATCGTTATTTCAAATGTAAACTTATATGTGCGCTTGGTTCTTACTGAATTGAGAAGAGAAATCTTCATGGTTTCCTTTCTGGCTGGTCCCAGGCCCCCGAGAGCACTGAAAAGAAGCGCAATGTGGCATCTTGTTCTCAGAGTTGGTCGCTGCTATCCGTGGATTAGAATGTTTTGTATATATTTGCTCGTTTGCTGGTCGACAGAATTCTAATCATGGCCAGCATTAAGCATACTTGTGCATATTTATACGGACTATTCATGTGTATATTGAGTGCATTTACGACAATATTATGGTTAAGTGTTTTTCGCTCGTGTTCGACAAGAGAAAAAAAAGCAACCAAAGACCATGACGGTCTTGTTTTTGTTTTGGTGCGTAGATCAGCCTGGTTTCTATACGACGCCTACGCTTCTGTGCCGCTAGATAACTTCTGCGGCACTTGATTGTGCCCTTTGTCAGGGAAGACTTGGATTCGCGTTAACCTCGGGTCACCAGCATTAACATGCCAATCCTGAAAAACATTCGCATTCCGTTCAACTTTTGTTCTGCCTGCCGTATCAAAATCCTGCGTAACTCTCCTCGTTATTTCTTTGCTATTAACCTATCCGAGATCTGACTACCGCACTTGATCCTGGTCGCGATTTCTCGTATTGTATCCTTTCGAGGGTGCCCTTCATGCGCCTTCATAATTACATAGATAGATAGATAGATGATATAGAGCAGAGACAGAACGTCAGGAAGTTAAATGACCGCTTGAATGTAGATGGATGAATGTATGTAGATGGCCCTCTCAATTTCCTCTGGAAATCGGAAAGCCCGCGATGTAAAACAGAACAGCTCGATCTGGGGCGCACGTGTTTACAATCGAAATCCTGCTAGTGCTTCCGCACGTGAGATTTTTTGTCCTTTCCTAGGTCTGAGGTGCACCTCCACCCGAGTTGTGAGATGTCTGGAGGTCCCTCCGTTGTAGTGGACATGCGTCATGCTTACGCAAATTTGTGCGCAACGCCGAAGCAGTTTGCCAAGTATGGATACGTAAACTGGAGATGGCTGCTGTGTTGGCAAAGCGCCTGAAAATAAAACAGCCTACTTTTAATGCACTAGCTTTAGCGATGAAAATCGTTCAAAAAAATCGATCATATATAGTACTATCAAAAAATGAGAAAAAGGGATTCTTCTTAATTTCCCAGCATTCACCGCTTACGGCAGCGTGGCGCCTGGAGGCACGGCCAATTGCTGATCAATCTAAAAGTTCCTTCGGGAGTTTCGATGGTAGCAAAAAGCAAGCCTTGAATTCTCCTGCAAGTCAGTAGATGCCGCAGTACCTCGGGCATACATAGAGCCGATATGATCGTACACGTTAGTCATTCCTATACGCATGACAAGAGTTCTCGACACAAAGCTTCGTCGACACGACCTTAATTATGTTTAATGGATTGTGTTTAACATCAATACCTACGCAATACTTGCTAACAATGCTACGAAATTTTTGGTTGGTTAAGTTAGATAGAAAACATAAGGGAGTTTGTTGTAACGCTTTCTTTCTTCAGCCGTCGCCTTTCGATCACTTGGGCTGGCCCTCGATTCGCACTTATAATGCAGATTTGTTACATCGACAAACAACGTTATCTGAGGATTGATTTTTCGATAGAATATTCGTGGCTTTTTCTAGATCTTGGTCGAACCCCGACCAGAAATTATTGATTTAGGAGTGTTGCTATCAAGCCGGTTTAATATGAAGTTATGCAGAAGATTTTAAAAATTCGGGAGAACTTTTTTGCGCAAGCTCAGAAGTGAAACTTTTCCTAACGACACTGTCTTAACGAATGCTTATTCCCGAGGGTCGCATCCAGGGCGCATTAATGTTCTACCAAATCTTAATAAACTATTTACACCTATCTCATCGCCTCACCCTATTATAACTTCTTGATCTACCTATAACTAGGAACAGCAGATAAAAGATGATCTGAAGAACCGAAGGCTAACCTTTCAAGATGCAAGAAAAACAGCCGCCAATCGCCAGAAGTGAAAGAAAGCCCTGACGAGCGATTGTAACTCTGTGGCACCTTCAGCAGCGTATTCGCGGAGAGGTCCTCCCCAATCATCGGCTAAGGGCTAAAGATGAAGATGAAGAAGACTTGAGATATGCTTAGGAAGCATATTACTAAATTCTAGTGCCCTCTAATGGAATGAATTGAGCTGATTTGTCTCGGGCAACGTCGTATCAAATGGCTGTATTATGGTTTTAATAATGGAATGGCATATATATAATCAATTTTGTCAATAAAAATACATTCATATATGAGATGATAGAATTTTCTCAAGTCTTCCTGCAGGCTTTCGACAATATCTATTGTCATCATCAAGCTATATACAAACAGAAAATAGTTAATATCAGTGGTACATGCAATTAAATCAAAATAGATCATTTCAAGCCTAACGCAAGATGAAACTAGATAAACAGTTTCAGAGGGTAGGGTTGCCCCTGAATGTTTTAAGTAGGTCAATCACGTCTGATGTAAAGGCTCACTTTGATTTTACTATTAATGTCTCTTTCTTGATGGTGAAATCAGAGAAGGGCACGTTTGTGTCACATGAGAGCATATGGTCACGGACAGTGGTGGAGCATTGCCCCTCGACCAGTTTGCCAGTAAGTATCGAGCGAGCTTGATGTTCTGAAAACCTTTTGCGAATATGGCGCTTGGTCTTTCCTATATATGTAGAGTTGTATCTACAACAAGTAAACTTATAAATAACGCCAGATTTATTATCTTTGGACAGTTAAGACTCCGACCAAATGTCTCTGACGAGTCTCTTGGCCTGGACGAAACGTACGTAAGACTAGCCCTTATTTATTATCTTTATTTGAGAATAAAGAGCTCAACCTGCAGGACGATTTAAATATAACCACAAGGTTGATACCAGGCAAATATCGCTACTTGATCTTGTTTAGGTGTTGTTTAACTCTACCTGATGAGAGCCTAAATAATGCAATAGTACTTATATTCGTTTCTGGTTTTGGGCACTTTTTGTAATAGCGCGATGGTATTTAAAAGCTTTTTGACATCATTTTCAATAATAGTTGTGAGAAATGAGTTTCACTTAGGAAGGATTTTATGTTGTATACTTTATTATGGAACGCATCCCAGCTTGATCATATCGCATGATCTAAATGGAAATGCAAACACAAGATTGCTCTTGTAGGTCTTGGTGGTGCTTCACGGCAACCTGTGACATACAACGAATCAATGACCACGCTATGGCGACGCTTGTCTTAGAAACGGCCTCTGAAATGGCGTATTTGTGTAGCTTTATTGCAGTATTCGGTAGATGACGGTAGCTTCTTGATCATGTAAAGCAAACTCCCCAATCCTTTGTTCCTTATTATTTTTTGAAATTTTTTAATTAAATGAACTGCAACAGCTGCTTGTCATTGAGTAGATAAAGTCTAACCTTTTAAATCATACTTTGCATGTCATAGCTTTTCGTCTTATTTTATGCTAAAAGGCATCTGTTTCTTAAATCTTTGACAATTATGGTAGCCATTGAAAGAATGCTTGGATTTAGACACTGCTTTAGGTAGTTTTGCAGCCTTTGCTACTATATGCTATTGCATATGGTGAATTTGGCATAACTGGGCCTTCACATCAAATCGAGCTGTCTCAGAAATTCTTTTTCTTAAAGTTTCTTTTTTATTTAAGCACCTGAAACCAGTTGTTTCTTGTATCTTTGTTCATAAGAAGTAATTTTGTAGTAGAGGCTTTTTCTGTGCAGCTGCTTTTTTTAAAATTATTATATTCTATTGGGAATATTACATCTTCTGTTGTACGTCGTCAAGTGAATGGTATTGAGCTGAGAAGCACAAGATTATCTAAAGCTTACAACCAGTTGCTCTACCTCATCCTATTACTGATAGTGGGGACTTAAAACTCAGACTGAAAATGTCAACTTCTTAGTGTAATGCAGCAGTTTTTTTTTAAATGGCAGCAGGCTGATAATACGTTCAAAGATTCTTCAATGCATGTATGGCGTGGTTCTAAAATGTTCATCCAGAGTTGATCATTAGTTGAGTTGTAATGCTCACTTATGTCAGAGCTGGAAATACAAACTTTGTTGTAGTTGGAGATTGTTAATCTTTGCCAAAGCTGTTTCATGTTCCTTCAAATGCATGCAATGAAGAAATTCAGGTAAGGATTGTGAATTTTAGGTAGTCATATGATCATGACTTTATTCATTGACAAGTCATTGCTAATTAAATCTCAAGCCTTAGATTTTGGTAATATTATGTTTGATTTAGATGTTTCCTAGCAGTCAGTATTATTCTATTTTAATTATTCCCTGTTTAGAGTTTCTAATGGCAAGCAGTGAGCATTAGCAGCAGGGATCTTACCTGCACCTTGTAAACTTACTAGATGGCTTTAAATGTTAAAGGAATTCTAAAGGCTTCTTCAGAGCCTTTCTTGCAGCGAAAAAAGAGTGTGCCTAATCAAAGAGGCAATCGCAAGATCATAGACTTTGATCCCGTTGAAGATAGTCTCGTAGATAAACCGAACACACGTGCATCTCAGTTGTCATATGAGCAGCTCGCTGTTGCTAACAATGCATTCACAGCTGGCAAGTCCACAATGTCAGTTGCATTAGAACCACCACTGCAAAAGAAGAGAATTACTCCATATAAATGCAACCACAATATTATGCGTACAGACACTACCATGCATAAGAATGACGATCTTAATGTAACTGAGAATCCATCCAAATGTAATAAAAATCTAGCAAGTGTGGGTCTGTCTGCTGGGGTTTCATCTAGCTCAGCTGTCAATGAACCTGCACTGCAGAAGAAAAGAATTGTTCCTTACAGAAAAAACCATAATATCTTAAAGACCAGAACAGTTGAAGAACTTTCTGATGGAGACTTCAGCGACAAGGTTTCTGATGCTCGGAAGTTTAGGGCTGCATTCTTTTCTCAACAACAATCAAAGGTTGGTGACTGTTTTGAGGTGCGGTGATTGGCCCATATTTAATATTAGCCAGAGAGTATTTTCTTAAAATTGGTATTTTCTGCTTTAATGCTGTTGGAATCACGTGGCCTTGGGGCAGCAACATTTCCTGTTTGGATAACCTAACTCTACTTAGCTGTTTGGATAACCTAATCTATTCTTTGTGAGTCATAATTTGCTACTAGGTCATCTTTATTGACCAGCTTAGCTATGAGATGTGCAGCCTCTTGTCTGTATTAAACTGTAAGCAAGGCAATTTTTAATGTCGAGTTCTTGTTTTGGCTATGTTCTGCAAAGGATATCTATATTCTTACATTTCTCTCAAGAAATAACAGTGTTAATTTCTCCTATTTGTTCAGGGGATGTCTGATACACATATGTTGTCTTTCTTTGCAATTTCGAACTAGCGTGTAGCTGATGCCTTATCTTGGACTGTGGATGATGTCTACCAAACTCCATCTTTTCTACTTCGCGCAGCGAAGTCTTTCCCTGATCTCTACCGTTCTACATATGACAGCCAGTTTGTTTGGAAGACTCCAATGTACATATCACCTGTGATATCAGCAGACAGGATAGCTCTAGAAAAGAAAATTAAAGAAAGTTCAAAGGTTCGACACTACGAGCAAAGGCTTAACTTAAGAGAAGCTTCTAGTCGAGCGAGAGGTAAGGTCCTTGCTTATTATGGCTGCTTTTGTGCTAACTGACCTGAAATGGTATAGAAGTATGGCAAGGTCCACCCCTCATGTGACTTTATATTTGGCGCGTATGAGCTCCTCGTCGATTAAAAGCTAAGTAAAGAAATCAAAGCAAGCAAGACATGTAAGTCTATTAGTATGGGCTGTATGTTTGCGCGAGTTCTTGTGTCTACATTTATGAAGTTGCTTCTGGTCTATGATCAAGTGTAGCATCCGCAGCAGGCCAAGAGCAAGATAACTGCAGGTGTCGGTAGACGGGGAGTCGCACTGAATTGCGCGTTTGACTCCTTTGCACTGCTCTACAGAAACAGCCCCGTAAAAAACGCACTTTTGCCAAGTGTCGCTCTAAATGGCGTTGCCTCGTAGTCATCAGCATCTTCAAATGCCATGTCGCCAAACTTGCCAGATTTTCGGCCACTGACTTTGCATTCTCGCATAATCTGTTTTGCAATTCACTATCTTTTCTTTGAATGCTTATCTTGCTTTAACATACCGGAGATTGTTTTATTACGATTCGTTATATGACACTCGCCGTTTCGTTTGTTTACAGTAGCACCGGAAGAGCTTTCCCCCGCTGGATTTCGGAAGGATATCCGCGACAGTGATGCCCGATTGACGCGTCCTTCGTCAACCGTGGCTCCGCGGTCCAGCAACCCTTGGTTCGAAGTTTGCAAACATTTTGAGCTGGTTTTGTTTCTCGAAGGCAGATTTTTTAAAATTCACCGCAGACGTAGAATTAAAGCATTAATTTGTAGTTACTACTCGTATCGCTGCTATTCTTGCTTGAGAAGGATTAATCGACTATTCGACTAATTATTGTATTTATTTTGTTCACCAGAACTACATGCCTATTTATTAAGAAGTGCTTTTTAAGGTCATGAAGACGCTGTATGCAGCGCTAGTTAAAGCACGATGCAAGTTTTCTAATTGACCACGTTCGTATCTAAGGAATCGGTAGACTAAATTGGTTTCGTTGGAACGACTTCGAATTAAATGTATCTTTGCTTTGCTAACTTCTGCCAGCTGATGCAGGGTCGGATATAGGAAATAGAGTGACTAATATACTTGTCAGCAACGGAGCTAACGCCCTCTGTGTATCGTTGGTCGGTGGGAACCCGTTCGACGAGTCATTCGCATAGAATAATGTGAGTGTAGGGTGTGCGTCAACATGATCTATGTCGTTAATCCTTCTAGGTCTTACCGGACTGAGTACTCGTCAACATTTTCGAAACCTATACAGCTGGCAAGCCCAAGCCATGTCCCGGTGAGATTCTCGCTTTTTTTCTGGGTTAGGCGTTCTCGGCGAGTACCTGTAGGGCGATTCCTTAAAAGGGAATTACTCAAAATTGTGCATGCTTAGCAGTTCTTCTATCCTTTTTTTAAATGTCTTTCTTGCTATGCGCTTATAGGCTCCCTGTGGTTGTAAAATAGTGAGCCATGCATAGGCAGCCAGCATATTCAACTATGTATGTGAATGAAGGGCAGTGGCCGTGATTTTTGATAGCAGACCTGTGATGTTTATTCAAGCCGATCCCCTCGAAAAGGATTTAGCGAAATGTCTGATTCGTTTTAGGTTAGTAGCCGTGACGACCTCTTTTTGGAGTACTATCGCCAGGTAAGTACAAGACATTCCAGAATCATTTTCTTGCGAGAAATGGCATTTCAAACGGTATATCAAGAGGCGTGGTTGTGTTTAGCGAGAAAGGAAAATTTTGCTCTGTGACGGGGTGCTTGCATGTCGAGCCATGTCGGTGCTTCGTGATGGCCGTTGCGCTCTTGTTTGCGGTTTGTTTGCTTCGCACCAAGGAATTACCCGAATTTCTACAACGAAAATTGAATCCTTCGTGGGATTGAGGCCCCCCCAACCCCCGTCTGCAAGACCTACCATGAATATTGCAAAACGTTACTGCAAGACAATCTGGCGATGAAGGTAGCAATCGTTACGCAAATGAATATCCGTGAATATCGCACAAACCTAATCTCACGCGAAAGTATCTTCAAAGCGTTCTCATGCAGCCGATTTGATACTAGTTTTCTGAATGCATGATGTGGATTTTTCACGTTTGGTGTATCTATGGGCAAGGCGAAGAAAAGTTGCAGCGAGATTCTATTTTCGGATTTTCATAAATCCACGGTTTCATGTACCTTAGTAAGAATCTCAGCCGAACATGTGCTAACTTCACAAGCTATTCTAGTGTCATATACTATGTATCAACTGTAGTAACATGCTTTCCTTGAACTAATTATTGGTCATGATTTGCGGCGCCATTATGAAAGACCTAGATTACCGGGAAGGATCTACCTCGTTTTCAAAAGCTGACTCCTGATGGAATCCTTTCTGTAGATTAGCTTCCAAATCATACCGGGTAGCCCTGTATGGTTTCCACTAAACCGTATACGGCACATTGCTTTCTTTAGTATTTATCGTGGAGAGCATTATGTAGTGCGGTATGGTATAGTATCGTATGGTATGGTGTTAAATAGCATAGTATCGTATAGTATAGTATAGTATAGTATAGTATAGTATAGTATAGTATAGTATAGCATAGTATATTATAGTATAGTATAGTATAGTATAGTATAGTATAGTATAGTATAGTATAGTATAGTATAGTATAATACAGTATAACATGGTATATTGTATAGTATAGTTTAGCTTAGTTTAATGTATTCTAATAAAGCATAGTGTAGTGTACTATAGCATGGAATGGCATAGTATTATATAATATGGAGTCGCATAAATAGAACGTAGTACCGTTTATTATACGATTATATGGTGCAAGATGATGTCGGATAGATAATATTGCTTGTCTATAGTGTGGTCTACTTCCTTTTGTTAGTTATAGTTTCTTATGGAACTATATGGTATGGTATGGTATACCAAATGATTGGTCGGTAAAGTACAGCGCATCAAACAGCAAACGTAGTAGTCGCAGGACAAGCCAGTAATTTGGTGAGTTTTTTCACCATAAGCCATGTCTTTATTTTCAGGTTCTGGATGACAGGGAGTTGGCGTACCATCCCGAATTGGTGGCTAGGATGCGTCGAGACAAGTCGAACACGGAGTCTGCTAAGCTAGTAGCGGACGCAAAACTGCGAAATGGCTTTGTCACGAAAGAGCGAGATCATCCTAACGTTATCTCGACTGGCGACAGATCTGTGGAGCAGCAGAAGCAAGTTTCAAGCCCGCTGTCAAAACACGCAAGTGAAGAGGAAGAGGGCGTTCGGAGGTCTTCTGCTCGTTCTTCATCGTCCTACCAGCAAGTTCTCGACAGCGGGGAAGCCTTGCAGAGCAAAGTCAATGACTCTAGCGGCCTCGCCATGTCTGGACAGACCATCGCTCAGAAAGCCCGATCTGAGGTGGTTACAGCGCGTTCGAGAGCGGAAAAGAAGCTCTCGAGCAAGGCCGACGGAGACAAACCCGGAAAAGAGTTTGAAGATAAGGCACGACCCTGTTCTGTGGTTAGTTCGTGCTGCGCATGTCAGCGCTACGCAAAGGCTTATAATCCAGACAATTATTCCGATCGGTCTTCCGTCTCCCTACCATCCTAGATATATAATCTTTTATAAAAGACCCTCGTTTTTCTCATGGGTTTATCTATCTATCTATCTATCTATCTATCTATCTATCTATCTATCTATCTATCTATCTATCTATCTATCTATCTA
>QQSS02209298.1:0-11535 GCA_003687565.2 Craspedacusta sowerbii
GATAGATAGATAGATAGATAGATAGATAGATAGATAGATAGATAGATAGATAGATAGATAGATAGATAGATAGAAAATTAACATTTGCCTAATCCTTAGTTCTTTCGGCGCGGTTGGAAAATCTAAGCGCAAGATTGCCTAGGCAACGCAAGTAATGAAAATGAACAATTCAAAAGTATGATATTAGCAGCTGAGATCCATCGAGAAGTTAATTATTTACGTTCTGGTTAACGCATTCATTGCTTTGAGACGAATTCTATGGAATCCAAAGCGTCATTCTAAATCAAATATGAAATGACTCTGTCAGGCAGAAAGTCAAAGCGATATAAGCGGTTCTAAATGATCGAGAAGACCAAATGAGAAAAATTCGTATTCCAAACTAAAATGAAAGGCACCAATTTTGCTAAATCGAAACTAAACTTACAAAAAAAGACGAGATCACATGAAAAAAGATGGCATTGCGCTCAAGCTCCTCTCCAAGTCAGAGTAAACGAATCTGTAGTGAATGCGCAAGCAAGAGACAGTTTTGTACGACCATAAGTATTAGCATTTGTCAATGGTACAAGATTCGGAAGCTAAGCTTTAATAATGCCATTGACTGTTCTTGAAGTCCAAGGTACATCGTACGATTCACTTAGAGTGAGAAATATGGACTGAAACCAGGATGAATTTTCACTACCACGAAATATCAATAAATTATATTTCATAAAGAAGACGCAATTTATCTTGCAGGGCGACTATTTATACCAGAAATCCTAGCAGGCAAGTTGATAAATACCACTAAAGTTTCTCTTCAGCATAACTATTCGATGCAATCTTCAAGTAAGAAACACTGAGCAAAGTCAAACAGCAGGACAAGATATTTACAGATATTATATCTCCTTTGACAAACTTCAGAATAACCTCAATGACTTGCTTTCGATGTCAATATCAATCATGTGCCTCCTGGTCCATTCATTGGAATATACTTAACATGAGCTTTAAAAATAGTTTAGCTAACGACAAATTTTCACACAGACTTTACAACTACTGCTACTGCTTTACAAGCCAGGCACAAATTTCAAGCATGGAAAAGTCAAAACCATTGAAGAATCGTCTGATTGGTACTCTTACCTGGTAAGGTGCCATAAATTTGATTACTACTAATTATTATCTGTTGCTTATGCTCGGCTAAGTTACGGGATGACGACAGTTTAAATAAGTGCTATTATTATTAATTCCTTACGCATTGCGTAGTAGTAGCAATGCATTTAAATATATTATCTTATATTATCTAGGTCAGGCCTCAACACGGGCCTCTGAGCCTCCCATTCTGATAACGATGGTTTCACTGATCAAGTACATTTAATTAGCAGATGCGAAGTGGGAAAATAACAAAGTTGTTTTTACACTTGCACGTCACAGAAAATTAAAAATCATAGAAAATATAGCGCATTTTCAAAGCTTTGATGGTATGCATGCTGTATTAGCTACTTCAGAGAACCTTCCTTTCTTTTAAGGATAAGCTTGCTTAATGTCCAAGCACATCATCGCCGCATTGAATTCTACAATTCATTTAAGCGAAATGCTAAATTTGAGTTTTTCTGTTACAGGCTGCTTTTGACAACATTCATGTCGTTGGTTCAATCGCAAGGAATTCATGCCCAGTCAGAATTTTCCGGTGACTTCTGGGTAAAAGATAATGGCAAAGTACTTGCTAATGGCGTGCTGACAAGACTCCATGGCATCCGACATATTGAATGCGTATTAAATTGTGCGTCGCACGGTCACTGCCAATCAATAAACTTCTCCGAAGGAACTACTGAATGTGAACTGAACTCAATGAATACCAAGGGTTCAAATGCTTCATTCGAATCACGCGAAGGATGGGCATACTACGAGCCCATGACGGCACGAGTTGAAAGCGTAAGTATCCCATCATTTTTTCCTTACTGTGGTTCCACATTTGCAGGAATGTCACAATCTCACAAGTGCTTGGTATTAATCGTGCACGCAAGCAGATTCGTCAATAATATGAATTATGTAGGGATGTAAAACCTTTTAGTTTTGGCCAGCTGAACCATTGTGTAATAATCAAGACGCATTCCTTACCATAAAAAGCATGCGCGTGACAACATCTAGCAGAGAAATCATTTCAGTACTGTCTTGTCTTGTTTAAAGTCGTGTCAGGAGCCCATCATTTTCTTCTTACTGTGGTTCAACATTAGCAGGAATGTCATAATCTCACTTAGCAAGTGCTTGTATAGTGAAGGCAGTCTAAAATGGATAGAATCTTTCCTGCCTCAGCGACTTCGTAATTTCTATCCAAAAAAGCAGGTTAAAAATGTTGCTAGAGGGATCTCGAATCGGTAAGAATTGAGCAAGGAATGCAGATTCGTCAATAATATGAATTATGTACGGATGCAATACCTTTTAGTTTTGGCCAGCAGGGCCATTGTGTAATAATCAAGGCGCATTCCTTGCAATAGAAAGCATGAATGTGACAAAATTTAGCAGTGAAATCACTTCAGTACTGTTTACGTAAATGCAGGTTGGTCCTTTTTGCCGCCTCATGCAGCCATGCAAGTATGGCACATGCACTGACAAGCCAAGTGAGACCGGCTACATCTGCAACTGTGAAGATGCTTACATCGGATCACACTGTGATATTCGTAAGTAGTTTCCTTCCCGTCCTCACACCGTATATACGACTTGTCAACGATTCTATCTGACTCTTAACATTGACTGGGTTAGTAGATCATGCTCAAGACTTATGTAAATCAGCCAGCTTAGGTTTTTGAGTATAAGGAAGATGCTATTAAACGGCGTTATTTCAATCACCCACTAGTAGATTTCGATCTAATTGACTTATGAAGTCCCTTGTAGGACGCAATTTTTCTTGTTAAGGCAAACATGAATTATCTAATAGATTGGAGAGTAGATATTTATATTACATTGCAAAAGTTATTTGAAATAATATAGTAACTTAGGAATAAAAAAGTAGAAGTCTAACTAAGTTATAACAATGAACATCTAATCAATCATTAGAGAAGAAATTAAGACCCTCGATGGGTGCATCTGCAAGACAAAGAATAAAGCTAATAATTTTCGTGACGCTTCGGTCCCTGCTTGGACCATCTTCAAACCAATGAACAAAAATACAAAAAAAAAAAACAAAAACCAAAAACAGGCAGAGAACACATCGCCAGAGTCACATCTTCGAAGTCGAGCTAAAACAGCTTCAACTTAATCGAGTCTGACTGTCCGGTAAGCGAGTTTGCAAATTTATGGTGCGCTAATGGTATGGTAATCTATTCCATGATATTGATATTAAAGAAAATCGCTCACAGATTATAGCGCTTGAGAATGTCTTCAAAGCCTCATCACTTAAAATTTCGGTTATACTTTTCTAAACCCTTATATCTCAACACCCTTTCAGATGCATGCCCTCGGCAGACGTTGTTTTGCTGCAAACGCAAATAGTTGTTGCTAGCAGCCTATGAATCTATGTTTTATAGTTTGCACTGCATCCTTGGAAGAAATAAGGTTATTGGGTAGCCCCCGTGCCCGAGTAAAATGACTTACTATTTTGTTCCCGTTTCTTGCTGCTAAAGAGTGGCCATGACGATGTTCCGTCATCTCAAGCTATTGATTAGCTGCAATGCAATAAATCAAGATCAAGTTAGCTATGCCTGGTGCAAATCAACCGACCTGTTTCATGTTCTCCTCCTCGTAGTTGCTCTTGGATGGACGCCAGAAGCAGCTGCACCATCATGCTTGGACGTCCGTAGGCAATATGGCGCAAGGATACCGCCTTCTAGAATGTACTGGATTCAAGATGTTCAACCTTTGCAAATGTACTGCGACATGGAAGTTGATGGGGGTTAGTTTAGTTAATTTGCTAGCACATAACGCAGTTTTTTAGACTTTCACAACGCTGAGTTTTGTTGTGTTATTAGTAAATTGCGCTTGGTTATTAAACTCGCAATGAACGACCCACGCACCTTTTGTGAATTAGCATTAACTGTTGATTTGATTTCTGAGGCTTTGTTACTCCTTTTGCGCCTTGTAAGGACTCACTGAAAGATGTTTGCATAAAATCTTGCTCCCCGGTTATTGCATTCATCGTCATGGTGTTTACTAAAAGATCATTCATGTTCAGAGGGTATAAATTTACGAAATCTCATGACCACAAGCTCTATTCTCACTTTAGGTGGATGGACCAAAGTTGCCAGCATGAACATTACTTCAAACAGATTTTCATACTCGTCTTCTTATGTTCATGATGACCTGGTTACGTTAAATCTCATCGAAAGACCATATTACGCACTTTCAACCACTGGTCTGGCCAGGCTTCGTCAATTGATCAACTTTAAGTCGGTCAGAATTTACTGCTACAAGCCTTCCATACGCCGCACAGTCCATATATATACTACAAACAACAGCCTGGGTCTCGCTGTTGTGAATTTTATAAGTGGAATGTCAGCCATCAGACCTCTGTCTTGTGGATCATACGCTGCCTTCCCGGATGACAATTCCGAGCTGTCAACGTCATGTGCAGAGTGGTACGACGGGACATGGAGCTATCATAGATGTTCTGCAAGGGAGCTGTTTTACGATTGCGTAGCCGTCGCTAGTGGAAATCACCACGTAATTGTTGGGAATTATAATGGGAGATTTGAATGTGATGATGTCTTGAGCGCGAGTAAGGTTGGCGTTTGGATTTTCTTTGTGCGTTAGCTTTGGATGGTGTTGCAGAACTGAGATCATAGATGTCGGACGCAGAAGTCATATGATGAGTTGAAGTATAGTTGCCCCGTACGAATGCTCATATATGTACGGAGCTGCTTCCTACGGGATTAGTGGAAAAACTGTACTTATCAGGAAGGAAGATGACAAAGGGGGGCGTATATCATTGGCTTCCTAGCTCCTCCAAATTTGGTTCTTCCTATCTGGGCACTTGGCCTTATCATATTAATAGTTTCGAAGCTTGTTGATTACGCTTTAGCACACCAAAAGCAATTACTTTTATGACGCTGAACTGGCCTTTGGGGCAATGAGGCGTTGATGTCACCACATCAAGATATGTGCACAGTTTGCAGTGTAATTGTAGTTGAGCAAGTTTTAAAAATCTCGATAATGGAAAATTTTGGGATCTTTTTCTGGACCGGCAAAATTCGTTTTCCTTTCATCTTTCTTTTAGTTCGTCAGCAATTTTTCAATAAAGACGGAAAACTCAAAAACAGAAGACATGGAACGTGGCGTTTAACGAGGCCCTTCACCAGGCCCAGTGCTGCTTTTGCTCCACAAAATTTTTTTCCACGCCTTTCTTAACTTATCATTTGGTAACAGAAGACAACTATCTGATTCTTCGTTCGTCCGGAAACTTACGTAGAAAGTCTCTAGCCAAGCCTTTTTGAAAATGTGCTTTATGCAAATCCCTTTTCTTCCATGCTTGTTAAAGTGACCTAGTACTGTTCAAACTAACCAATCCTCAAATATAATTGAATCTCTTAATTTGCATCGGAAATGTCAAAGATTTTTCGTGCAATGCATGACCACATACTTGGCATTAGGGATTAATTTTATGCTGAGATCAAAGTGGCAATAAAAGAATTAGTAAAGGAGCTTACACTTTGTAGCTCGTAATTATCGAAAAGTTAAAATGGCGAAAATGTGGTTGGATGATAAAAGTTTTTGACCTTAAAAAGCCTGCTCGAAAGATTTCTTCGCATTTGCAAATACTAAAAGATAACGATTTAAGGACACTTAATAGATATATGATTATATACGACTGAAAAATTGACGTCTTGGCGCCACTGTCAAAATCCCTATTTAAAGCGGACTTGCTTTGGATAGAAAATTAAGGCAACAGCCTTGTAAAGCTTCATGTTCAGCTACTACCAAAAGAAGCAATGAGTTTAACGTCAAAGATTTAACGAACCTTGCATTTTATTTCAATTTCATACCTTTTGTGAACATATACGGTCTTTTGGTGTTGTAGGTAATCGAGTGCTAAAAATACTTCTGTTAGTCTCTGGGGTGTTCTTGAGAATTAGCTAAGAGAAGTTCGCCTTCCAATAATAGTGTCTGGCTAAATTGATGTTTGCTTGCTGGGAAATAAGGCTTTTGTTGTTGATGCTGTTTTGATGGCGCGTTCATTGTAATAACTTTTTTTAATGGCTCAAGATGTTGATGAGCTTTGGAATTATTTTCAGTCATAAGCATTTAGATACAGGTATCGCCTTGCTGAAACTTCAGCAGTAAGAAAGAGGGACTTGCTTTCATTCGGAATTCGGGTCAACCTTCTTGACACTCAGACCGCAACCAGGATTACTTTTAAAGCAGGGAATCATTGTCTTTTATTTTAATTGTGAAGTATAAGTAGCTATATAGCAAGGATAATAGCTTTTGGGTAAGAAGATAGTTCTCTCTTTCAGTAGTGCCAGAAAAATAAACCACTTATTCCTTCCACTTACGAGAAGCTTCACAGCGCAAAAGGGGATTTTGGAATCCTGAACGCAATAAATTTTATACAGGAAAGCTGGCGGTTGGAGTTAATTCTTTGGCTGGGCTTCGAATTGATGGATCGCGACGTGGAACATCCGCCAGACCTTGAGTTAATTACGTGCAAGTACAGTTTAGTTATTTCTTTGTTTCAAAGTCTCTTGAGTTAAATTACTAGTAGACACAAAGGAGCCTTGCGGATCTCTCGCGCACTCTTTGTTTCGATGACGCTATAACAAAATGGCTGCTGCTTCAAAGTGAGGTCCAAGTCATGTTTTGAATTTTCCATGTTCACTGATAATTCTGTTTTTTTTTTTTTTTTTTTTTTTGCCGAATCACTTTTCCGATCAAGTACGCCGTGGATAGCCTTCTCTAATGGAAACGAGCTCTACAGTCGAAAGAATTATTCCATTCAATTCGACTACACGAATTTTCAAGCAGAAAAATGCAATAGAAACAACATATCAATTACAAATCGCAACATACCAAACACACACACACACACACACACACAGACACACACACACACACACACGTGCGCGCACAGATGTCGTCGCCAAATAGCAGGAGATGTTTGGTCGATGCATGTAAACGCAGTCATAATCAGTCACCGCATCTTGGGTGATGAGTAACAGAGATTGGTTAGTGCTCAAATTGGAGGCTCAGACAGTCGCTCTTAAAATCTTGAAGAAGCTAATTCACGGCCCTTTGTTACAAGAGATTCTTTTTTTCTCGCGGGCCATCTAAACAAGAAGTATACACTTGGTCAGGTCTTTGGCAAAGAGGATTTGTTAAGCGAAGTGGGATTGAATCGGCAAAGTTCCTACCCAGCCTGTCCACCAAAGACCCAACACTAAACGTAGAGACTGCCCACACTGGTCGGAAGACCAAAATCAATAGCTAGAGCATGTTCGATTCTGCTGCCATTCCAGTTTCACATTCTCTTTAAGAAAGATTCTTTTAAAGGTCGGTTCTGCTGCCATTCCAGTTTCGCATTCGCTTTAAGAAAGATTCTTCCAAAGGTCCATTCTGCTGCCATTCCAGTTTCGCATTCGCATTAAGAAAGACTTCACCAAAGGTGGTTGAAAAAAAAAAGAAGGGAAGTAAACCACTCGGTCGCCCTTATTCGCGACATGATGTCCAGATGCCAAAATATTTTTTTTTTTATCACATTATTGTTAGCGTTGAACAACTCGCTGGAATATAATGCGTCTAAATGCCAAATAAGTAAAAACCATACCAAACAAACGGCCTACAAATAGGAAGATAAGCCATTAGGAGGAATCTTCTAGCTAGGCGGCAAACGGAGGGCCGGATCAACTCCTAACGGTTTTGGACTACGATGGAATTCAATTCGATGATATCGAAGCTTGCAAATAGACACTTACGAAGCCACTTACCAAACCAAATCCACATTTATTATCATCCAGAGATAACAAACAAACCTTCCACGCATTCACAAAATCACGCACAAACCAAAAGCACCCTCAAACCTACATCAAACATATTTTCAAAGGTCAAAAGAGAACAATAAATACAAAGACTTGCGTCTAATAAAAGAAAGAAAAAAATATTACCGCCTATTGTGAGATCGTGGAAGAGAACCGTGAAAGGCACATGAACGCATAAGCAAGCGCCTTTTCAAAATTACAATTGCGAGTGCCAAAGCCACAAGTAACACCAGAGACAGACGATACTGGGCCAGCCACTGGTAAACCTTGCGAAAGAGCAACGGCAAGTAGGAATGAGGTCTGAATTCAGGTCGCGTGGTGATAAACCAATGCAGGTATTGAGCAAAAACAGCGACAGCAAGACCGCTCGTGTGGGTTAGGCATCCACCTGCAGGTAGAAATAAAAATATATGCACATATAAAAAAATTTCATTATCACAAGACATTAAGTACGCCGAAAACCTTGGCACCAGTAAAAATCTACGCCTGAAAAAATTATAAATCAACAAAATCAATACGAACATCAGAAATACAGCCCAAAAGCACGCCGTAAACAGTAACAAAAACAACAACAATTAAAAAAACAACTGCCACAATAACAGCAGCCCAAACAACCTGATCGCCTTCGAGAACGCAGCAAACAAAGATCTTGAACACAACAACAGCAGAAGAAGCAGAAACAACAAAAGCATAACAGCCGAAACAGAGGCAGAAAAAACAGCAGCGTAAAATCCGCAGCAGAAGCAGAAAAAACAGAAGCACAACAACAGAAATATAGGCATAAAACGACAGCGGCGTAACAGCCGGAGCAGAAGCAGAAGCAACAGCAGCGCAACAACAGCCGAAACAGAGGCACAAATGAAGCAGCGTAACAGCCGGAGCGGAAGCAGACTACAGCATTGAGGAGAAGCCAGTTGCGTTCTTTATGTCCGAGCGATTAACACGAAGACAAACAGACGCAAAAGCCACAAATATATCAGAGAAGTAAAAACCAAAACAATGGAAAATAAAGATAAACAAATGGCGATCCAAACACAAAGGAGCATACCATCCAGCTCTAACTCCATCAACAATTTGCGACTGACACTGTCAGCATTTCTGAAAACACAAATGAAATTTTTGCAACAGCAATAGCGAAGAACAGTGCAGCTCAACGACATTCACGAGGGGAGATTCGACGGCACGAAGCGAATGGAAACCCCACGCTGTACGTTAGGGGGAAGGCAGATGTGCTTCCATACATCACACAAGTTACTTCTGTCAGCTGGATTCTAAAACTATATAAACGCTAAGCGAGAGACCCAAAATACTATGCAAAAAAGGAAATACCCTACACTGGGTCTAAAAGGTATAAATCTTAACTGAAACACCACACACACTGCTCTCGATAAAAGTACTCGCACTCATGCGAACTCAAGCCGGACTTAACAAACAGACTTCCGAGTGCAAAGCTTTCAAACAAGGAGATGCATAGATACGCTGGACATGCAGCGTAAGTCGAACACTTACCCTTTCAGCAAGGGCTGTTTGGTTTTGAGCTCTTTGAAACATCCGGATTCATCTTGCCAGGTGAGTATCTGCGCAAACAGTTGGTCCGCGAGGCATTCCTCGAAGCCTAACCAACCACAAAGAAGACTTTGCTCTAGAAACAAGTCCTTCCACCCGGGCGGGAAGTTCATCAAAGCTATATGCAACATTTGAATGGCTACGTTTGAACCGATCGAGGAAAGCCGCTCATCCAAAAAAGCATCGGACCCAGCCTTCGCAGCTATGACATGTTCACATCCTGAAAAGAAGGCGTACATACTGCATATACGCGTGCGGTTTCGAAGCCACTTAGGACCGCCAGATACTTCAACAGCAATTGCTTTGGAGAGCTACTCACACCAGACTTAAGGTAAGACAAGACAAGACAAGAATTTATTTTTCCCAAAGAGCATACAAAAGATTGCCCGTAAACGCACAAGCGAAATATAGAGAATTCAAATGGCAAAGGACAGCTCTTTGTAGCAAGCTAATCGGAGTTCAAGAGACCCCCCCCCCCCTTATAGTTCTATACAGATGTAAGCGTACTCTCCGCTGACACAAAAATTAAAATAATAAAAACGTATATGAAGCGTAAGGTCGTTGCAATAGCTTTAAGCAGAAGTGTAAGCAAGCGTAAGCAAATGTCGGCACTCATATTGTCTCCACTCACTTGTCATAATCCCGCGCAACAAGGCATTACCCGTCAGCAAATTATTGCAAGTCACCGCTTTAAAAGAGAACCCTACATATCAACTTAATCGCTAATAAGCATCAAGACTAAGCATAGCCTACAACATATTAAACAGCTTTTTCCATGGCCACTAACAAAATACGTATTTGGCAGCACAACCTAAGATATTCCTGAGGAAGTTAAAGAAATTCGAATGTATTTTAGCTAGCCTTTCAATAGATTTTGCTCAATTCTTCCGTACGAGATTGGGTTCAAAGTAAAAAAAAAAGTCTGAGTGTCAGTATGGATACACCGAGCCTCCTTGCATGTGTCCAGTTGCTTCACCACCCCATCCAGATTAGATACGGAAATGAATGAAGGGCCGAGGGGGGCCGAGGGGGGCCGAGGGGTCGAACAAATGTTGAGGCCGCAGCTGAAAAATTGTCCGTGAAGCAATTGGCCGAGCAGCTCTATATGCTTTCCCTCACTACAGCGTGAGTGTAATGGGTTGCAGCCTTACTCGCTAAGTATTGAAGCAAGAAAGTGGGACGGAGGGCTACGCCAGTCTTTCAGAACCGAACGGGTACGCCTCAATCCCGCAAAGATATGGGATTCCTTTAAATTCTAGTCACTCTTTAGAAGAGTAAAAAAAAAAAAAACAAGAGAAATCGCAACTTACCTCGCTTCTTAGCCAGAAGGAAGTATAGTCCCTGATGGGTGAGCCAATATCCAGTGGTGTCTACCTTGGTCATCGTATCCCAGCAGCTTTGGGACACAAAGCAATTTGTTCCTTGTCCTTCTTGAGAACCTAACAAGTTAGACATGCATACGTCGCTGTCTTTTTCCGACAATTCCTCGACATCAAACAAGGCTGGGGCGCGCGTCGAGAGCAATAAGCGGTCTATCGTCCGTTGCCCGTTGTCGAAGAACCATGGCTCCCTGACTATCTCCTTAAACGTCTGTACATACTGCGTGGGTTCCTTCAGGAGAGACTTCATCGAATTTCCAGATATTCTAGTGACGGTCTTGTAAAGGTTATGCACCCGGTCGTGAATTTCACTCTCCCAAACAAAGCGAGCTTCATGCTGTTCAACCAGGTTCTTGAGGAATCCTGCAAAACAAAATGCAATCAAACAATCAAGACTTGAGCATGAGTAATGAGTGGATCACATCTGAATTGATCCGACTGGGAAGAAGCGGAAGATTTTGCAGCTGCCATCAAAAGACAGAAAAGGCTACTGCATGGAGGTCGTTTACTGAAAAAATGATGTCCCAGAAAGAAAATGTGCGAGAGAGAAAGGGCGAGATAGAGAGAGCAAGAGAGAGCGACTGAGAGATCGAAATAGAGAGAGAGAGAGAAAGTTAGAAAAAGTTGCATATATATATATATATATATATATA
>QQSS02209309.1:0-11533 GCA_003687565.2 Craspedacusta sowerbii
TACCTACCTACCTACCTACCTACCTACCTACCTACCTACCTACCTACCTACCTACCTACCTACCTACCTACCTAAAACCCACCCACACTCCCACCCAAACACCCACCCACCTGTCTACATTGTACGGCCAGCAGGTCTACAATCAAAGCAAAAGCAACCATACCCACCAGCATCTGCATTGCATATAAGTTGATCGATGAGCAGATTCATTAAAATGGAGTCCTACAATCAGATGATCAAAATAAACACTTCTCGACAAGACCGTACAAAGACGAAACCAAGCATTTGTGACAGGATAAAAAAAACTATATCTGGTACAGTCAACCAAGCATTGAGTAGTTGGTAACCAAAAGCATGCACTTTATTCCATCCTGGATCATTTTTGTTCTTGAAAAGTTGTTAATAACATGTTAAAATCATAACGATCATCCGATGTCGTACCTCGTCGATAGTATTTGCTTCTCTAATGAGATACTCTCTAACAGACGATGGGTTAAACTCCACAATACAGCAAAGAATGTCTACAATAGCTGCTTTCATCTCGCCGTCATCGAAGTTCTAAATGGATGTTATACACATTGTCAAATAAGGCTTGTTGTGAGGGTCAAATAAACTACATAAATATGTAAGTTTGAATTACATTCTCGCGAAGGAACAAGTCAAAAGTTTAATTAGCACAGAACGAGCCACAACTAGCTAAACAACTAATTAGAAAAAACTGACTGACATGGACGGCATGATACAAAACTACCCTACCAGCAATGTCTCCAAAGTTGAGAGTAACCCATGCTCGGTAAGCACCTGGAGGATGAAAAAAAAAACGATACAAAATCGCAAGGAGATCCTTGTTCTTGCCAAGCAGATTATTTTTTAATTTTCACACTCATTGCTGCATTTAAATAATCTAGCTTGCAAACGCAGTGCACATTGATGACAACACAAATTTGTGGACTCTCCACATCACTTTAATGCAGCGTCTAGGACAAATAGACTAGCTTTAAATATTACCCAGCTAATATTTAAAAGGGATTATTAAGAGTGGATATTAAAGTGACACGCAATGCGATCTCGAAAAAAACTAACCTTAAGAAAAGCCTCCCTATTCTCTTGCTGGAGTGCTTGAGAAAGGCTGCACAGCTCTTTGAGGAATAGCACCTACGAGAGATTACGAACATAAAATCATGATTAAAATTTAAACTAATATGTTTAAATGTAACATTACAAACTCTGCTTCTAGCAATTATACGGAGCCTCCAACCACTATCATCATAACTGTCATGTCTCAAAACTTTGTGGAGAAAAATTTCGGTAAGACATCAGCAAAACAAGGCAATCAAACAATAAATGCTTTTGATTACTATAAGCGACGGGGAGTGACAAAAATTATCAAGCTGCGACTGGCACTGTCAGAAGACTAGGCTAGAAGCATGACAAAAGCAACTTTAAAAAGGCCAAGGCACATTCAAGGTTGCCTTCCTTAAAAACCTATACGCAAATGCTGATCAAGCTTTGCTTCAGCGTACTCACTATTTTTGATTGAATAAGAGTATTTTAGTGTGGATAACAAAACGCCATTCTGGCTTGTATAAATATCCTGATGCATCTCAAGACCATGCAGAGTGCAATGCATATAAACTTAACTTACTATTTCTTTCCGCTTGTCATCAGAAATTTCGTCGTCTGTCAGCTTGTTGAATAGCTCAGTGAGAAACCAATCATCTTCCTAGAGAATGAGTATAGAACCAGATAGCATACCTTATCGTGGCATGCTAATGTGTGGCACATATGACTTGCACACCAATACACTACAATTTCAAACCTAATCTAAAACTACAAGCACTTAATGTGCCTGATGATCCAGTGACAAGCAAAAATACTCAGGTCAGGCAGTTCAAAAGCATAATGTCTCCAAATTTATGTATTCCATACTATAGTATTGCATTAAAAAAATAGGCCAGGTAGACATTAGGGTGAATGGTGTTTGTTTAGAGGACAAGAAAGTTTGTAAACATTTTTTACCTCAGAGAAACGAAAACAAATCCAGGTGATAACGGATGCTGTTACTACTAACTACATGAGACTTCAAAAACCATCACCTGTGGATTTCAGTTGTCCTTGGTTTAAATCATGTACACATAACTATTACCATAACTTTAGACAGGGATCTCATCTAATTTGAATAAGCAGAATTCCAGCTGAGTCAAAAAGTTTTAAACAAGCAGATTTAAGTTGATAGCTTTAAGTAGCTCGCTTAGATACCTTAAAATTGAGGATTATTATATTTAGCATGGCTTATTGAGATCATAAAACAAACTGGTTTTGAATCATAGCAGCAGCAAGAATTACTCACAGGCCTCCTCGGGAGAGTGAGTAGTTATAGTGCACAATAACATTAAGGGATTAACAAAATACCAGCCTGCCATACATTCACCTATAGTCATCTAGCAAACTCCTAAGCATATCTAATTGATCAACAAGAAAAATATATAAAATTACTATAAAGCATTCTGAAACCCAGTTTCCAAAAGTTAAAGAGTTTCAAACATGAAGGAAATACACAAAAACTCGGAGAAAGGTTTCAGAGGACAAATATGTGCTTATTATTAGTCGCAACTTATGGTTTAACCTGCATTTAAAAAAAAGCATCTTGATGCATTTGTCTGAAACAATTCTTGAGTGAAGCTCCTACAAATAAGTGCATTTAACAGTTTTCCTTTGACACAGCTTGAATCAGTCAAAAAAAAATTTCAACAGTTTTAAAGCTCATTAACACCTTAACAAGTTTATACCTACCATTTTTTGTTGTCTGTGCTAACAAAGCATGCCCATACATATTAGCAGAAATATAAAACGCTTTAGAAGATATTATGATATAATTTCTAATTAAGTTTAAAACACGCTGCACTTCAAATACATGAAAGCTAAGCAGCATCATGAATGCCAACCTTGGTCCCGTCATAGAGCTTACCTGTATAAGATTCACAATTTCAATCTTGCTGAAAAATAGGAACGAACTCAAAGTAGACATATTCTCCTCAAACAGGGATGGCACTGGAACAAGAATATCCTTTATGTACTGAACTTTGTAAGCCTGATGAATCTTCTGTACGAGATCTTTATTTTCCATGGGTAAAACTTCTTTAAATTTTGCTTTCTCTTGAATGAAACGTCTGTGCTGTGAAGGCTCCTTTTTACTTGGATCGTACTCCAAAATCCCAATTACATCCATGATTCTATCCACAGTAAACATTATCTCAAACAAGGAGTTCTTCTCAAGCATAAATAAAGATTTAAAAATGTCATATAAACTGTGCAATCCCTCAGTGTTCTCAAGATCTTCGCACATATGGAACAAATCAATAAGCTGTGGTATAAAGTTTTCTTGCTCAACAGCACTGGCAAGCTTTTCGCGTCCAACAGGTGATTGAAGTACGCCTCGACATAATTCACAAATTTCATCAAGTTTACTTATTTCACACTTAGGTAGCTCAATAGGAGGAGAATAGTCTGACATGTCTTCATATTGCTGCTGTTCATCTTCTTCATCCCCATCAGCAGTCTGACTTGGGTCACGGCCTTGAACCTACAGAACAGAAGCAAAAACATTATGACCATTGGCTATACTAGTCTTGCTAACAAATAATCTATCCACACATTTTTGGACCTACATAAATAGAAGGAAGAAAAAATTCCTTAAGCTTTCAAACCTGGCAAATCTTTTCCCAGATTTCATTGCATCCCTCCTCTTCCTGAAAGCTAAGGGCTATGTCTTTATCAGCCTCGGACCAAACCACAAGGGTATCCTGCAAATATTAACATAAAAGAGTTATATAGAGTAGATTTTCTCATTTAAATTGGAGCCTTTTGGCAGTACAAGCAAAACTATGGGAGACGCAATGGGATGCACAACTTTTACATATTCCCAAGCACTTAAGAAAAACTACAACTAGATTAGTCTTAATCCAAATTGTACCTTTAACTATGCAAATACCAAACACAAAGAAAATAGGCTTTAAAATTTCCAACCTGCTGCCTTTGATAAAATGTGTCCCCCTGTACACGAGATTCCAACAACACTTTTCCTGCAAAAGGATATTTTGGAATACAATAAAGTGCAGCATCATCAAATAGGCCTTGTCTTTTTGGTTGAAAAGACAAAGAAAAAAGATTTAAGGCTACGTAATTTATAGTTATTCTTAAATGACTAATGGATTGATTGAAATTTGCATAAAATTCCACCAGAGCTCTAAGGCATGGTAAATTTAAGTTGGGTCCTTTGAGAATGTTTCATTTCAGTTGGCATATTTTGGGCAAACAAAGCAGGGCATCAGGCCGTTAGGTTTTCAGGCAAAGTCTAGCTCCATACTCAAGTCTTTCTCTTTTTCCTCTCAATATGTAAGATTGAAGCAAATTTTTAATGCAATATGGCACCCCTAAAAATTTACATGCAAATATCACAGAATAGTTGACTGAGGGTGACAGCTCCCCAGACATATATATATATATATATATAAAATGTGAGCAATGAGCATCATCAGGGACTTGTACCAAATAGCAATCAGTACCAAATAGTACTGGGTCACAAAAGCTTTATCAAAGTAACATGAATGACACAAGTCAAAGCGAATAAGCAACATTACATAGATAAGTGATAATTTTGGTAAAACCAAAAGGCAACAAATACTAGATTTAGGCATGCAAGGGCAACATCAATGTGGGAGCAAACAATACAATGTGGCAAAGTAATCAAATCAGTAAGTAAAATCCAAATCTAAGTCTAAAACCACTAACCATCCTCCTCTGATCTAACAAGTAGAACAATGCCGCTAGATTCATTTTCATGATCAGTAAACATCGCACTAACATGGCCAGTCCCATGATCGTCCCATTGACGCTCCTCATTCAGAAAAAACAGTTTCACCCTACGCCGCGTTTCTGACATTTTAAGATCAAAATGACTCAGGTCATGTGAACGGCATTCTTAAGAGAGTTTTTGAAAATGCCAGGCTTTGCGTTGCAGCTTGCAACTTCGCGAAGCTTCACGCTCGTACTCTCATGCGGCCATGATTGTCAATGAACATGTAGTAGTCGGGTTGGCCTGACATACCAAAATTCGTCTGAATGACCAGCTCGTTCAGAAGCGCTAGATGAGCATGGGATAGAATGGAACCAAGACTCCTAATTCTTAACTTTTCAATAAAAAGGCCCTAGACTGAACGGCTGAATTCTTGAAAACTTAGACCGTCATATGTTCTAATCTAAGCTAACAAATGAGCATTACGTATTTTATACTTGGTTGGAAAATTATTCATCAAAAGTAGCACTGACGACCTACGAATTGCCGTCATTACCATAAGGACTGCAAGTTTATATGGATTCAATAGTGTGTCTCGAGAAAAGTAGAAACGGAAGGCACCTATTCTCTTGCGCTTTTGAAGCGCTATCGATTGTGATTTAAGCCAAATAACTCCTGAGTGAATATGTCTTTAAAATGTTAGTGATGAGCTATAACTTGTAAACGCAAGGTCGCCGGCCTTGCTACCAGACACTCGTCATGACCAAGATGGATAAGAAAGCATGGCAAGCTAACTGCCAAGGCATAAGAAAGGAACCTTGCAATCATCAGTTTACAATGTCATCGGATGCTTGGCCATTGTACAATTGCGAAAGTTTTATTAAGGATCAACACTTGTCTGTTATCCTTCGCTCCGCCAGAATTCCCTCTAATCTAGAAATTATCTCGACACTATCTCAAATCAAGATCATCTTCACTCGCAGAGTTAGAGGCATTGAAAATCCTACTTGGTCATTGCCATGTTGTACTTGAGTACAGCTTCTAATTCCTATATGGCACTGTCCCCAAAGACAAAAACACGCATCTTCAAATCTTCAAGAGCCATACATCATGCAAGGTAGAAAACAAACTATTGGCTAACCAAGAAGCATTTCGCTTGTCATCTTATGTAAAGAAGACATAATTTGGAAGGAAAAGCTGTTGCTCTGCGCAATAGGTACTTCTTGTGCAGTAGCAATCTACGAAAAGTTTGTGGCACAAATGAAGTGATGCTTGATATCTTTACTAAAATCCAATGTTTCCTTTGCACTATACTAATATGACTAATCATAGAGGTCAGACACGATCCATATTTTAAAAAATATCACGTCGTTGTATTCTTCGTACACAGTTACTTGAGACATTATACTTGGTATCTGGGCGTTGGCCATGCTGTGATTGGTTATAAATCGGATTCGCATAGATTGACTAAGAAGCAATCTGAAGAATTGCTTCAGATCAAGCAAACAGCAATAAAAAAGAAGAACTTAGAGTCTTCTTGTCATCTTTTCAATAACAAAAAAAAACACTTAGGTGTGTAAGTCTAGCGCTCCTAAAGGCAAAATCTCTTTTTAAGCCATTTTTGAAGCTTGCTTAACCTTTTGAGTCTGCCAACCAAGAGCGTGCCTCGTTTTTCCAAAACAGAATTATCGCCGCAATACGTTGCGTGTCTCAAGCCATAAATCAAGAACAAGGTTACCACGATCAATCATGAAAAGCCGTAGATATTATCAAATAAAAGGCTCCGTTTCCCTTTGCCAAGCATATCGAAGTATGCGCCTGACTTCTGGTATGCCGTATCCTGAATAAATTCTACTTACTAGGCCACCCAAGGAAGCCGACAAGATGTTCAGCATATCCTGGAGCTTAGAGCTAGGATCTTCCTGGCCACCTTGGGGTCTGTCCTGCTACTTGGTACTGGAATTTGAACTGCAAAATATTTTTGCAGCTTTTTATATATATATTTTCTTTTATTATATATTTTCAATCATATGTTCACCATATATGTAGCAATCAGCATTGCCTAGAGCAATGCTGTGTCTTGCCACAGGCCAAAGCGTTCCGTCGGTGACGGTAAAATAAGATGAGCGGCAAAAACAAGTTGCTGTCAGAAAGCGCGAAATACTTAGCGAGTGTGTAACAACCTGTGTCATTATTTTAATACGATTACCTTTATAGTAACAGCACACCGGCTCTTCTCAATAGTTTTTGTTTTGTCTTGAACTTCAATTTTTTAGCAAGTATTCTTTTTATAGTGGCTTGAAATGTTTTAAACTATGAAATAAGTTGACAATTCAAAAATTCTGGCTCTTACCGAATGCGCTAAAATTATGCACATTTTGATGAAATGAATACGACTTAACCTAATACCTAGATGTGCATTTTATTATTCTATATGTTAAGTATAAGCTAGTAATGGCTACAGCGCAAGCGCAAAGAGAAGAAGATGAAGTAGATGAAGGTGGTCCGATTCTCGTCAGCAAGCTGGAGGTATGATTTTCATTTTTTAATTCTGTACCAGAAGTTTCATGCCTACATAGCTTTTAGTGGCAGCATATGTGATAATTAATTTCAATATAAAAATATCTTAGTTTTATTACAAGCATTTTCAGAAATTTATTCCAGATTCTGATTGATTTTTGTAGTTTCTGGAGCTATTTAAAATTTGAAACCTAATCACCGAGATACTAGAAATGGTTCCATTAGGTTGGTGTGTACTGCACTTGCTAGTAAAAAAGCTGTTTCACTACAATTTAGTTGATACAGGCTGGTATGCAATATATTTTAAATTTAGCAACATGGAGTCAGTGCTGCTGACGTAAAGAAACTTGCTGAGGCTGGGTTTTACACCGTAGAAGCGTTGGCTTATACACCAAAAAAGGCTCTGTTAGCTATTAAAGGGATCAGTGAAGCTAAGGCAGACAAAATATTAAGTGAAGTGGTTAAACTTGTACCGATGGGCTTCACTACTGCTACAGAGTTCCATCAGAAGCGATCTGAAATCATTCAGATAACAACAGGTTCCAAAGAGCTGGATAAACTGTTGCAAGGTTTGATTGATTTTATTGCAAATGATTATTTGCTGTTTGTTGAATTTTTGTATTTTATTTGAATGATAACTTGTGTTGTTTCTGCAGTCAGTTAATCAAAGCTTTGCTTGTTCCTTAGCCTGGTTTTTGTAGTGTGTTTGGAAGACTTTATTTTGTTTGAATGTTTCTATTTACTCTTTGATTGAAGCTTAAACAAAGCATTTAATAAAATATGGTGTATTTAATTTTATGTCAGTGAAAATAAGAGTATTTATAAGAGTAGTTTATGTCAAATGGCTAGCCTTACATACTTTTTGTCCCGGCCAAGGGACTCGTCAGAGACCTTTGGTTGGAGTTATAACTGGCCAAGCAACTGCTTGGAGTTCCATGAAGAACTCTCAATCAAAGCACAAAAAAATTAAAAACCTGTTTCCCCTAAAATTGGTAACAACTGTTCATGCTGATTAATAAAAAACTAATTAAAAGTTATTTGCTTTTAGCAGTAAACCCAACCTAAATTTGCTATCTCATGTGCAGATTCGAACCTTAAGCAAGGCTAGGGTTTCTAGACTGCAGGCAAGTCTGAACAGTTGGGGAAAGGCCTCACCTGGGGTCAGCAGTTATTCGTTTGTGCATAGGCAACAAACTCAGGGAGGGTAGCTCAGACACGTGTACTATTTGCTCTCAAGTGCATAGATGGCATTATGAGGCCCCAGTGTGAGGATGAAATTGTTTTTCTGACTAGGCTGTTGAAGAATTGTCTCTTGCTTCCTGTTTTGTGGCAATCTCTGAGCCAAGTGTGGCAGTCCTTATGCTTATACCTAATAGCAGTTAGCCAGCAAAGAAGCTAATGCATTAGAACTTAGCTTCTAAACGATACTGTAACCATGGTTATTTCAAACATTAGATTGATGAATAGTTTAGCTTATTAGTTTAGTTTATTCTTGTTATAAAATGTGGATTCATTTGCATTGGACGTTATATGTTATGGACCAAGATTTTATGCAAGTAGACAAAAAACTTCAAATATCAAATAAATTAATGTAAAAATCAATAAATTAATAGATTAATTAATGGGGAGCAATTTTTCATGGAGACCGCCTGCTTTCTGCATGTGTATCGTACATGACTGATTCTTGACAGAATGCCTCTTCTAATCAGGTGTTTTAACCTGATTGTGTATGGAATTCTAATTGATAAGAAATTTATTTCTTACGATTAGTTCAATACTTGCATTCACTTTGGCATTTTTATACCCGACCACTATTTATTAAGTAGTATGAGGTGCACTTCGTCTCTGTCTTGTTTAACAGCTAGATCTCAAACAGTAATGTTTGATGCTGCACAGTGTTCTCTTCTAAATGTCTATGAGTCACTGTTTCCATAACGCCTGGCAACAGGCCTTATCAACAGTCATAAGCTATTGTCATTTTAACTGTAGCAGCTTGGTTTTTATAGGTCTATAAGCAAGATAAACATATCTGACGTTCTAGATTACTGTGAAGTAAATCTCTGATTTGGTCTTATTTTTGTGTTCATGCAAGTTAATTATCATATCATAAACTTCTTTTTCCATCGCTGAGGGATATTTACCCAAGCATTAGAATTATGTTCTCCTGCTTTGTCTTTGAATCGTCTTCCATTGATCCTTTTGTTACTTTGTAAGATATAGTCTCCATATAACTGGAGCGTACTGTAGTAATCAATTGTTGTTAGAAGGTGTCTAAACATCATTTGTGGAATGCTTGCTACTATGAACTTCTACCTCATGGTAACTACCTCTTCTTGATATGCAGTGGACGTGAGTTGAAACTTGACAAGAGATAATATGTAAAATTGTGGAATACTCTATGCCTGAGACAGCTGTAACATCTTTTTTTGCTGACTACATGCTTTATGTTGTATTGAGCTTATTTGACTCTTGGCATGCTTCGTATGCACATGAACTTAAGACTGCAGAACATTAAATATGACGAGGACTCAGTTCTTAAGCTTGAAAACCACCTTAAAAGCAAGACATGAACGACTTAAGCCTCAAGCGCTGAAACATTTCATGTGCTTATTCAAGATGCTTACAATTTGCTTAATGTGAGTAAACTCGAAATAACATCATTGGGTTTTCAGTCCCCTCGCATGATTGTTGATGTGTCTTCTCGCTGGTGGGCAAAAAAGAAATAGCATCCACAAGGTGACCGTAAACTGCACTTGGGCATAGGAATATACCACCAAGGTCAAGAGATTGCCAGATTGATTTTTGAATCAATTAATCAAGCACTGATTACTAGAGAGCTGAGAAACAAGGTTTGAGTAGCCTGGTGAGAAATTTACAAAAGAACTCCCTGGCATGCACCGGAAGATGCGTGTTGCTCTGTATGCCATTTGATTTTCGAACAGTAAAGCGGGTATCGCGCAAGTGAATTTATTCAATTATTGAAGTTCACCAGCTCCTCCATTCCCACTAACATCAGATGTGAAACTGCAGCCCCCCACCCACCCTTTACCCCCCACACTGGCACACTTGCACATACACCGTATATATATAAAAACACAAAAATAACAACATTTTTAAATCTTCGCGACTTGTTTCGACCTTATAAAATCAATTTCAAGCGAATAATAAATTGATAACCGTAGCCTCAGATGTAAATAAAATTCAGTACAGTTGCCATAGAAACGTAGACAGATTAAAGAAAATTGCTTTTACTCCCTTCTCTTATAAAGTGGGTTTGATTCGCTGTCTTTTGCATAGAGCTTCTAGCATATGCAGTGGCAACTATTCCATCAAGAGGTAGAAATTATCCACAAACTCCTGCAAAAGAATGGTTTCCCTCACTACCATCATATCAAGTGTGGGATCTGAAGCTTGCCAAGATTATTTTCTATCCTTAATTTGTTTAGGTGGAAGCATTACAGTACGAAGTCGATTTGCTTTTATCATGTTTAATTTCTCCTTACCGGTCCGGCATAATGGTCAAGGTTTTTAATTAAGGCTGCTATTGATCTGTTTTGACAGGTGGTATTGAAACTGGGTCAATCACAGAAATGTTTGGGGAGTTTCGAACTGGTAAAACGCAGCTTTGTCATCAGCTATGCGTTGCTTGCCAGGTTAGTTGAGACATTCTAATCTGCCTAATTAGTTTTTTACTTATTCGGTGATGACTTTGCAGCAGAACTTGTTAAGCATTGAGTCGGTTGCCGTGACCCTAGGTCGATTATTCTGCAATTCTAGCATATTTTTACGGTAACTCGCAACGTCTTAACGGGTCGGTGATGTTGTTTTATGAGCTTTATTCTAAGTGTCCTGTGGAATACAGCCAACAAGTCATACTTGCGATCGTTGTATTCAAATCAAGCTTTTAAATCCGAGTGTAGCATTCGCAGCATTTCAATTCATGCATCGTACCGTAAAACAGGGAAATTTTACATAAAAAGCCCGGGCAAGCTTCTTGGAGAGTTCAGTTATTTGACGCCTCCACGACAGTTTGGAATCTAATATAACTCCCAAATGCTTAGTCCAGCCGGATACATATATTCGTTTATGTTTAAATTTAACCTTAAGCTTAATTTGGGACTTTTTATTTATGGGACGGAAAAGTAGGGCATCCGATTTATCCGAGTTTAGAGACAGTTTATTAGCGCAAAGCCAGTCATAGAGAGTAGAAATCTCGCG